>ML686006.1:9727909-9770102 GCA_007922175.1 Pelusios castaneus
ACGACTTGTTAATAGCTGTGTTGACACAGATGAATAACAAATCACAGCTTCAAAGAGAGTCTGCAGAGCTCGAACTTATATGCAAATTTGACTCAGTTGCCTTGGGGTTGAACAGGGACTATGGATTTTTCTCGCATTACATCAAGTGAATTGACCTCCCCCCTCCTCTATGTGCTGTTCCCCAGTGTTTTGAATCCTAACACCTACTTTGATTTGCTGTTACAGCCTGACCTGATGCTATGTCATACACTCCTCTGCATTTAATTTCCTCCCACTCTGTAACTTTCCTATCTTCAAAGCGTCTGACGAAGTGGGATTTTCTCCCACGAAAGCTCATGCGATTAATAAATCTGTTAGTCTTTAAAAGTGCCACAAGACTCTGTTGTAATTTTAGTTAGTTCGAATTAACTTAATTTAATTTAGTTCGAACTAAGCAAGTGCCATTCATGGCACTTGCTTAGTTCGAATTAGTGAATTGCATTGAGTTCAATGGGCCGGTTAGTTCGAACTAAGCAATTAGTTCAAACTACCATGGCCACATTGGTTAATTCGAGCTAACTAGTTCGAATTAACCCTTAGTTCGAATAGCATATTCAAATTTATTAGTTCAAATTAATGAAGCCCTTAATACGAACTAATGAAAGCCTAGTGTAGCCATGGCTTAAATTAGTTCGAATTAAGCTTCCTTAATTCGAACTAACTTGTAAGTGTAGACATAGCCTTAAAGACTAACAAATTTATCACATGAGCTTTCATGGGAGAAAATCCTTAGTCTTTAAAAGTGCCACCAGACTCCTTGTTTGTTTTACTGAACTAGACTAACACAGCTTTGAAGCATAATTATTCAAGAGCCTGTATTAACAAGTTCTTTCTACACTTTAAATCTTAGTTCCCTGGAGACTGAGAAATTCATTCTTTCTGAATTAATAAATTCCTAGGAATTCTCACTTTTCTATAATAGGCATGAGAAATTAGGAAAAATTAGTTTACAGAGAGAAGTCTGAAATTTAGCTAGTCTTTGTGATATATCTTTCATTATTAATACATGATATTAATGCATGGTCTTAATAAAGATGCTGTATTTATAGCTTTTGTTGACAAAACAGTGGAGATGTACAGACTAAAATGCTTTTCCTACCGATGTAACTCTCCTACTATGCCAACATAAGAAAACCGTCTCAGCTCTAGGTAATCAATGGTAGAAAAGAGGGCAAATTGAGACAAAAACATGACACAATGTATTGATACATCAAATTTTAAGCCACAGGAATCTTTCATCAAGGGACATATGCAGCATGAAAATATGAGCTTATAATGGAAACACTTATACATGCTTAACTATATTAGCTTATTTCCCATATCCAGCTCATAAAGCTGTTGTTCATGGTTGGTAATACATAGGCCAATTGTGGTATAGGAACTTGTTTAGAAATCCTCTTGTTAGCTGACTATTAACTCTTTAGACAGTATTTTACACTCTGTCTAGGCAAAATGCACTCCAATGCTACAAAAAGACTACATGAACATTTAAGCCTCATTCAAACCCTGGGTCTTGTACAGAGCTTTCCATAAAATAATGTGTATGTGCAGTGTCTTCAGTATGCTGGAGATACCAGTTTTATATCTCCTCCATTTTCTCTGGCTCTGTTGTTTTCAGGTGGCCTTGTTTTCACTTGCCTTCAGATGTCCATCTTATTGCTATTCTGGTGTTGGAGTCAACTTCCATCTGAAACACATGGCCATTCCATTTCCAATGCCTTTAATGATGTACTCATTATCTTCTGGGGTACACCGTATGAATAGATCTTGATTTGAGATTGTTCTGGGCCAAAAGATAATGAAATTTTTTCTGAAGCAAGTTGTATGAAATGAAGACAGCTTGAACTTGTCATACTTTACAAAGGAAGTTGTTAACCACTTTGCAGAGGGAGCTGACTTAGAAAAGCCATTTAGCTGCATTGTGTTAAAATGACAGACAGTGATCTAGCTGAAAAAATTAATTAACAAACACATCTAACCCTTTTCCTCCTATGTCCCAAGTTTAATTTTCACCCGACAGCTCTATCAGACAAACTCACCTCCCTTCAGTGCAATATGTCATTCCAAGTTATTTAAGTTTTGTCCTCTATGGTCGTTTGCCAGGGAATAATTAAGGCAATACCAGGTTAGTAGTCAGGAAGAGTAATGCTGTGTATTTGTATACTTTAAATGGTCAAGGGGGATTTCCCTGCATCTTTCCTTCCTACCGTTTTCAAAATAAGAAGTAATAAGAAAAGGAAGAGTGCTGAGACTCTCTGCTCTGTATTTTATGGATTACAACGAAATCGTGGTAATTTCCATAGCAAGTAAAACATATTCCATGCATGTTCTGTTGCCTCTAGGTCCCTTTTATTTAATGTTAAACTGCTTGTATAAAGTGGCCAAACTATAAAGACCTGTTTCTCCCACTTGCTTCACTTCAGTAAATTAACAGAACTTCCTTGTGAAAGATTGGTATCTTTGTAAGCTTCTCTGCACATGAATCTCCAGAGAGAAGTGTCTTGGGGAATAAAAGACAGCTCACTGCTCTGAATTAAATTATTTCCTTATATGTG
The DNA here is from genome assembly GCA_007922175.1 of Pelusios castaneus. Classification (NCBI taxonomy): domain Eukaryota; kingdom Metazoa; phylum Chordata; order Testudines; family Pelomedusidae; genus Pelusios; species Pelusios castaneus. Next base: position 9,730,504 of record ML686006.1, read on the forward strand.
TGTGAGTGATATGCATAACTGAATATTTTATTGTAGGTCTGTTCTGCTCTTACGCCTTAGCGAAAGTCAAAGCTGCAATAAAGATGCTGAGTGCAGTGAGCTGTGCTCAACAAAATTATACAGCATTTTATGCTCTATAATATCTAAACTTTTAAAACCCATGAGTTATGGGTAGATTTTAACAGTTCTAATATTAGGCTGTTTCTTCTCAACACAGAACAAGAGTAAATATAAACATTTATATTGCTAGTCTCACGGCACTTAAACAGAGAAATAGAACGGTCTTGTAAGAAACTGTGGGTGAAATGATCTGTCTTTCCTCATTGTTCTTATTATTAATCTGTATTATGGTAATGCCTAGGAGCCTAAGTCATGGACCAGGCCCCATTGTTCAGGTCTTTCTACAAACACAGAACAAAGGATGGTCCCTCTCCCCAAAAGTGTAGTCTCTGACTATATATATTCCCCAGGACTGGATCAACTCAGAGGCTATAGGGGCTGAAGCTCTGGGCCCTAGCCTAAAGGGGAGCCCTAGGATCCAGCCCCGATGGCCCCTGCCTGATCCCGCCCCCACCGCCCACTACAGCACCGGTGAGGTCTAGGGACCCTGGGGCCAGAGGCGAGGCTCAATGGTGCTCTTGCCTTGCCCCTGGGTCCAGCCTTGGGGGCAGGGCAGGCCATCGCATGTCCACTTCACCCTTGGGGAAGGGCCAGCTGGCACATGGTGGCCTATAGTGTGGCCTTCCAGGGCCCATGGCCCTGGAGGGCTGCACTGGAAGCTGTACCACATGCTATGCAGGCCAGCCAGACTGGGGTCAGGGCAGAGCAGCGTCTGGCCCCAGGACCCCCCTCAGTGCTGCCTCTCCCCCCCAGCACCGGCCCACCTGCAGGCCACTTCGGTGGGGGGCTGGGGCCCCAGGCGTGGTGGGCAGCCAGGAGCACTGAGGCCCCTTAATATTAGTTCCCTTTCTCAACATGAAGATGAAATTTAATTATTAAAAGGTATGAAACAAAGGGAATTTATTTAAGTGCTATTTTCAGGGCAGCCCTTTGGAGTTGCTACTCATGTCTCTCCTACAACACTGAGAGATCACCTCCCTGTCTGTGTGATCCTGCCACAGTTTCAGAAATTGAGGTACAAGAAAGTGGGGATTGTCCGTGGGTCTTTTTCCCTAGAAGTTATTGGCTGGAAAATTCATTTGCATTTTGTGATATGCTTGCTGGGTATTTCTCTTTGTGGATTGTAATTTTCAATAATTATTAGGGAGCCTGAAGTTGTGTAATAAATGTCTTTTGTGCTTAAAGTAAAAAAAATAAATGAATGTAGAATTATTATCAGTAGTGTTAATTTTCATTGTGGGTGGTTTTTACTCTCCAAGGCCTATTGCACTAACAGGAGTGACACAGATATATCCCTCACATAGCTAGATGACAATAGACAGTATTTCAGCCATATGCTTAGGCTAAACTAGCTAAGGAAAGAGTGTCTGATGGGTACGTTCTAATACAGATTTTCTCCACATTTTCTTATCCATGACAACTTGTTCTGAGTTTACAGAGACAGCAACTTGCCTCTAAAAGTAATTCTGATTTCACCTGAACAGAGTCTTAGGTGAGGAGCTTACATATTCTAATCAGCACATCAGAAGACAAGACCGCATTTAAGTTTTCCTCTTCTTGTCTTGCTCTGCTGGTTAAGTGAATTCTTCACGATGTATTGGACATATCAGTTCCTTATTCCTAATGAGAAAGGAATGCTCAGGAGAGTTTCATCGAAGGCCCATTTTTGCTTGATATGTGGAGCTGAGCTTGGCACAAGCAGCTGGATTACTGTCATTCCACTTAGAATGAAACCTGTCAGAAGCAGGACAAATAATTGCTCATTCCAGTTCAGTGTGGACACCATCAACCCCAATTGCTTTACTGTATATTTTCAGTTCAGTAATCCTCAACCCTTTTTCTCACAGACTTTAAAGTCAAAAGGGACCATTATGACCATCTAGTCTGACCTTCTGCTCAATGCAGGCCCAGGTCCTCACCACCCACCCTTGTAATAGACCTCTTACCTATGACTGAGTTTTCTCTCTCGCTTTGTCTTAGGAGTTGCATTACAATAGGATCAGCATCAGGGTTCGCTGATGCATATAAAGAAGATGGCAGAAACAATGCTTCAGCTCATTTTTCAAAGGGCCCCAATTATTTTTATAATTAAAAGTGCTTTGCTCACATAAACAATATATTTTCATAAACAATGTAATTTTCATGGAAAAGCTGCGGTGTGGTTTAAATCATAATCAAGTAAATGCCAACAGCTTTTATTTTTAGAACCTGTAATAACTCTGCTTATAAACAGAAACTGCTATACAACCGTTCATGAAATTATTATTCTGTGGACTATCTAGACCAGGAAAATGATCCATCAGCTCTCTCTAGCTATAAGACTAATTGTTAAGCCTATAAAGAAAGCCTCAGATTCTCCTTTCACTTACAGCATTTCAAATGAAGAGTAACTCCTCTGAAGTCAATGCAGTTAGTCTGGTATGAAGCCAAGATAAGTGTGAGATGAACCAGGCCAAGAAATAATATGCAACAGTCGAACATCTGGGCAGGAGGAAGCACCAAGAATATATTACAGTTACTGGATGAGTTAAAACCTTGTTCAACTGCTGTGTGATTGAGTTTCATATAATGGCTAAAGGACCATACGTAAGAAGAGGTCTGTCAGGGCAGGTCTACACTTAAAATGTTGCATTGGTGCAGCTGCAGCCCTTCCATGAAGAAGCTTTAAGCTGACTGGAGACAGCTCTCCCATCGGCATAGTTAATCCATCCCCTTAAGAGGCAGTAGCTATGTTGGGCAGAGAAATCTTCTTGATGACATAGCATTATCTATAAGGGCGCTTAGGCTGGTGTAGCTCCGTCAGTTGGGGGGTGGATTTTGAGTAACTTAATTCTATCAAAGTAATTCTGTAGTGAAGATCTGCCCAGAAATGAGCATCATGAGTTGTGGGATATTGTGACTCGGTGTTGTAGAGGGATGCATGTGTTGAAAGAAACCCACCAACTGACAACAGATAAAGAAAAAACAAAAAGGCAGGAAAGCCAAGCAGTAGTCAGTGGTTACAGTGTGACTCTGGGAAAAGACAGAGAAGGAGAGAGCACTTTGGGGTCTCTTGGCTAAGGAGGCTTCAGACTGTCTGCTAGGAAACTGTTTCTTTTGTTCTTGGTTCCTCCTGCTTTTGGAGAAGGAAGACTTTATGCATTCTTTGAAAATAAACAAGATTGCATCAAAGAAAATACCCAACTCCATCAACTTCTAATCTCATCTGGAACATTCTCAGGGCTCTGAATTTTGGGTAGCTGATGAGGTCAAAAAGGGGTACCCATACTCTCTGCCTGCCTGCGGGTCCAATTTGAGGCCCTCAGGCTGATTCGCACAGCCTTCAATGGACAGAGCCACTTGGCTGTATCAGAGGAAGAATGACACCATACAGTAGTCACTATGAAAGTTAGCATCACCCACTGTTTACTACAGTGCTTGGCTCTCCATTCTGGTTATATATTTCTAGAGGTGAATGCTGTTACTAAAGGGAGCGGAGTCGATTGGATTTTTGTGGCAATCCCACATAACTGGCAGGGTCGGGTGCAAGTGGACAGCATTTTTTCTATCCTTATGTTGTTTTAGATTCTGAAAAATTAGACATGTCTTTATTTCTGTGCCTTGTGCAAAAGAAATAATTTAATGGAGATGGTTCTCTGTGAAAATTCAGTGAGATGGTTCAAAACTTCCACAGCATTTTTCCATGAAATGATCAGGTCTTTCCTCCTCTCTACCTTAAGCTGGTTGAGGCAGCATCATTTCCTGTTCTCTGTTACCTCCTCTCCTGTTATACATAGCTCCTTCCCTCTTCGGAGAGTCTCTTTCCATCTTCCCATCACTGTTTGTCCCTTTTGCTTCCATTCCTCTTTGCCACTGAGAGATACTGTCACTTCTGTTGTGTGGTTTGTGCCCCTGGTGTCCTAAGCCAGTGAGGAAGTCCCCAACTTTATATATGCAAAGGCCTGAAAATGTTTGTGAGTATCCTGGAGAAAAAAATAAACAACTCAGAAGGCCTTGTTTTCTAACAACTTTTACAGAGATGAAACAAAATTCAAGAAAATAACTGCCATATGTATATGTAGTTTGAACTTGAAGTACGGCATATTTACAAATCCTTCCCTGTTTTGACTTTTACAGTTTGCACATCTGCTTAACTCCCCAAGGCAGTATTTACAAGGAAGCTGTAATATATTTAATATCCTACCATCAGCATCAGTGCGGTTTACCTGTCATTATAAAATGTATTTTCAGTAGCAGAGTATCTCTCCCAATAACTGTTGAAGATCCTGGTTAAAGACTCCTCTTTTTTCCCCATCAGGTTGGTCTTCATGCTGATTCTGTTTGTTGGGATTTTGTTTCATTATATCTGACTTTGGGGTACACATTGCATGGGAAGTGGGGGAGGAGGAGTCGGAGTCTGGGAAATGTTTGAGCATGTCAGATTTCCCTGTATCCAATTTTATGAAAAAGCTGCCGACAACTGCTTCTGAAACCAGCAAATCCGTTTTTCTTTCTAATTACATTTTCACCATATGCTCATCCAGATGGCTTATATTGACATGTTCTAGGATGTTTTAAAATGACCTTACTTTTAAGGATTTAACCACTGAAGAAGCTTATGAAAAAATAGAATTGACATTGACAGAAAAATTATCTTTTTTTTTTCCGTCTTTCTAGGACAACTCTTCCAATTATCTCTTGTGTCTATGTATTGACCCACCCACCCACAATTAGTCAACTTTTATCAGGCATCACGATTCATTCAAAAGTGGCAATACAGGATTGGGTTTTTTATTGGAGTCTAAATATTAACTCCTTGGTGAACTGATCGAAATAGTTCGGCTTCTAAGAAGACCTCATTCTAATTGTGAATTACCTTCAATTTTACTATTCTACAACAGTCTAAACCAGGGGTCTGCAACCTGTGGCTCTGGAGCCACATCCGGCTCTTTGGCTGCCCCCTTGCGGCTCTGGGCTCCCCCAACCACCGGGGTACCCTGCAGGAGGCCCATGCCTGGCTCTGGGCTTCCCCCAGCCACCAGGGACCCCACGGGCAGCCCATGCCAAGCTCCAGGCTTCCCCCCCCCCCGCATAAGGGGACCCTGCAGCAGAAATCCTGGCTCACCTCCCTGCACCTCCCACCAGGAGGCTACACCCATTGTGGCTCTCAAAACACTTTGTTATTGAAGGAATTTTCAAAAATGGCTCTTCTTATCTTTTGGGTTGCAGACCCCTGGTCTAAACAGTAGAAGAGTATATTCAGTTCCTGGATTCTCTTTCAGGCGTAGTCACTTTGCTTAACAGCTTATCTAAATATTTGAATATTTTTTCCGATATTCCTGTTGTGAGAAAAAATTAGCATACTTGATACATATTTCTGAACACATTTAACTGCCCTAATTCTAAACAATGTGCCTGGAGAACAACTTGGAGAAAAAGCATATGTGAGACTATGAGAGATTGGGAAAATGGGTATAGGGTCATAGGATCAGGAAGGACCATGAGAGGTCACTGAGTCAAGTTTCTGCACTCCTGGAAGGACAAAGTATCATCTTGAACCATCCCTGACAGGTGCTTGTCTAACCTGCTCTTAAAAACTTACAGTGATGGAAATTCCACAACCTGCCTATGCAACTTATTCCAGTGGTTAATCATCCTGACAGGAATTTTCTCCGAATGTCCAACCTAAACCTCCCTTACTGTAATTTAAGCCCATTGCTTCTTGTCCTATCATCGGTGGTTAAGGAGAATAATTTTTCTCCCTCATCCTCGTAACAACCTTTTAGAAACTTGAAAACTGTTACCATGTCCCCTCTCAGTCTCCTTTTTTCCAGACTAAACAAACCCAGCTCTTTCAATCTTCCCTCACAAGTCAAGTGTTTCAGACCTTTAACCATTCTTCTTGCTCTTTGGACGTGTGCCCTGTACGGGTGTGTACTGAAGTTCATTTGATGGGCATTTTGGAGCTGCTTGCAGTGCTGCAGCCTGTAGCATGTCTGGGAGGATATCTACACTGCAATCGGGAGGTGTGATTGCAACATATATAGATCAAAATTAGCTCAGGTATGCCTACCCCGCTGCAATCACATCTTTGAATGCAGTGTAGATATATCTTAACTGGGAATGAATTCTTAGAACTTTGTTCTACATGGCTGTCCACCTGGCAATTTTCATATGTGGTAAATTCATTAAAAAAAAATTAAAAAGAAAGAAAATATAATTTAGCTGAGCCTCAGCAAATTATCTAATTTTTGTTTGAAAATATATAAGGGTCTAATCACTTCACCTCTTTTTCTTACAGACCACTCCAGTTTTTTGTTTGTTTTTAACATCAAATCAGACACCCTTAAAATACTGATTCTGCTTCAACATCTGATTTAGATATAATTAATTTAGAATAAAGTTTTCCAAAGGGTCTGAGGTAGTGATTCCTAACCTTGGACAGTGGGCCAAAAGTGCTCCATGATGGCTTTCAAAGTGGCCCGCGGCTCCCCTCCTGCTGGCTGCAGAAGGGAGCCTCTCCCTAAGGAAGCAGGCGGAGCATGTTTCTGCGTGGCTGAAAGACCAGTACAAGCTCCTTGGTGCAGCCAAAGGAGATGGGAGATCAGCATTCCCCTCCCCCTGTCTGTAGCAAGGAGCCATGTACCTAGGCCCATATGTACTGGGATCCCTGCTGGAGCCAGAGGGAACGGGGTGCTGATCTTCCAACCCCCTGGCTGCAGAAGGGAACCTGCCTTGGGACCCAGGAGGAGCGCAAAACGTGTGGTTTCCCTGCTGCAGCCAGGAGATCAGTAAGGAGGTACCCTCCTTGCTTGAACTCCTTCCGTCTGGCTGCCATGGGTGGCGGGGCTGGGCCTGCTGGTGGAGACTGGTGGCCCTTCAGGGTTTTAAAATGGTTGGGAACTCCTGATCTAAGGGATTAAGGTACCCAGCTCCCTCTGAATATCAATGAAAACAATAACAGCCTTTCTCTGCTATATTAAAAACTCCATTATCAAATATTTTCCCCATGTCAGTACTTACTGACTGTCATCAACTCACCCTTTAACCTTCTCCTTGTTAAGCTAAGTATATTGAGCTCCTTGAATCTATCACTGTAAGCCATATTTTCTAATCCTTTAGTCATTCTCATGGGTCTTCTCTGAACCCTCTCCAATTTATCAACACCTTCTTGAAGTGTGGGCACCAAAATTTGATAGAGTATTCCAAAACTGGTTGCACTAGTATCAAATCTGAAGGTAAAATAGCCACCTTACTGTTACTCAAGATTCCTCTGTTTATGCAGCCAAGATTTGCATTAGCCATATTTGGCCACAGCATTGCAGTAGTAGCTCAACCTCAATTATTTTTCTGGAGTAACTGCTTCCGAGATAGAGTTCCCATCCTCTATGTATGGTCTACAGTCTTAGTCCCTAGATATATGCATTTACAATGAGCCATATTAAAACACATATTATTTGCTTACACCCAGCACACCAAGAAACCCTTATAGTTCTAAATCAGTGGCAATTCTGCTTCATTATTTACCACTCTACGAGTTTTTGTGTCATCTGCCAGCTTTATGAGTGTGGATTTTATATTTTCTTCTAGGTCACTGAAAAATATTATGCAACACTGGCCAATTTAGAAATAAAGAGAAGATTCAAAATGTCTACAGTCTTCATTTTTGTTATATATGAGTCTTAGTGTACAAACTAGGAGAAAATACATTTATTGTAATGGAGAAGGTTGGGCCAGGACAGCGGGTTCTTTTTTGCTGCCTCATCCAAATGCAAATACTAGGATCTTGCACAAAGATGCAGAGCTTTTCAGAGGTACTCACTCTGACTCAGAGTAGGTCCTCTTAGCTTCAACCATGAATATAAAAGGGATTGACCAAGGGAACCTGTGAGCATAGATGGAGAGGTTCTGCAGGGAAAAGCTCTAGAAAGTCTGTAAGTCTGTTAGAAGTAGGGTAGAGAGACCAGATTCAACTTGAAGAGGCCTTAGACATAGAAGGCTGATTATTGCACACAGCTTCTCTATGTATTATAGGATTAACAACTACACATACTTTTCTTGGAGTGTTCTCAGGGGAATGTGAAAACCTCAGTTCTTGAGGATGGAAAGAAGGGGAAGATGAAGCAGATCTCTCAACCTGAACGAAACCTCAACCAATTTTCATTTGTTATGAACATTTTTTGTGATACCGAGGGAAGTGGTGTTTAAGTCTGATATTATTATAGTCCCTATAATTTTAAGGAAACTGACTTTCAAACTGACCATATGTCACACTGGGTAATTTTCCTATTCCTTAATCTTTTCTGCTCAAAGGAGGTGCTTATCTTGTCCTGCCAGACATAAAAACTTGTTTTCTGGGATAGGACTTTGATAGCTTAAATGAATTGATTTTGACCATTTCTTATGCACAGAGTTTGAGTGTGACATTACTCCAAAATAAACTGAGACTCACCTTTTTGTGGGTTGATTTTACCTAGTTCTGTAATAAAAGAGCTATCTCAAACTGTTGATATTTTCTTCTCTTTTCCTTGTTTTCATTCCTTTCTTTCTCCCCTGTTATTAATCTTCTTGCTACGTTGATCCGAAAGAAAATGATCTAGTGTTCTAAATATACTACTGAGTGTTACATGTGTTTCCAGTCCGCTTGAGACTGCTCAAGTGTATGCACACTGTGCTGAATGTTTTATACTAAAGACTGCAGGTTGACTGGGTTTGCCCTCTCCTCTCTCACATTACATCAGAGAATTGCGCATTTCATTGTCTGGAATGTAATTGTAATGATTTAAGTAAATACAAAGTCACTTTATTTACCTCCCCTCCTTGACAAATGGAGGATGAAAAATTCAAAACTCCAAAACACCTTGATTTTTCTCATATATTTAGAAGAGGTCAAATTTATACTGTCAAATGTGGAGTTGTGTGCAGGTATACACATTGGTTAGTGATCGAATTCTGTAAACTGAGATATTAACCTCTGTGTAAGAAAACCTAATTAAAAAGTTTTAAAACATTAATGAAGATGAGATATAGCTTTCTTCAGAGAGAATATCTCCAATAGTCCTCTTCTCTATAAGCCTAAAGTGCTGGGCTTGCATGAGTACCACAAAAACACATTTTAATGATTCTTTCCCTTTTTTTCCCCATTCATTTTTTTCCCTACAGTCACATGACACAATCAGCTTCCTTTGAAGACCCTCGAATAGAGAGCTGCCAAATCACTCCTCCAGCCCCTCGGAAAGTGGAAATGAGGAGGGATCCTGTGCTGGGATTTGGTTTTGTGGCTGGCAGTGAAAAACCTGTTGTTGTACGTTCAGTAACTCCAGGTATGCTTTTTCCCCCTGACTGGTCCCCAAAGCAATGCATTGAAACTTATTCACTCTCCGGCTGTGGTTGGCTGTACTGCCAGCAGTGAGATGGATGTGCTCAGATTTCCAGCTGGACTGCATTGGCTTTTACCATTATATGATAAAAGGTGTAAATTAAACATTTTTAAATTAAATTATATTTTATAATTTAACTTGTATTTACACAGACTGAGGCCCACTGGGACCAAATACAGTGACGCATGCAAATATTATTAATATATGTCAGCAACCAAGTGAATCATGAATGCTCGATAGAATTCTGAGGTTATGTCTACACTTCAGTTAAAACCTGCAGCTGGCCCATGTCAGCTGATTTGGGTTTAAGGGGTCCAGGCTGCAGGGCTGTTTAACTGCAGTCAAGACATGTGGGCCCAGGCTGGAGCTCATGCTCTAGGACCCTATATGGTTAGAACATCAAGGTGCAGCCTGATCCCAAATGTCTACACCACAATTAAACAGCCCTGCTAGCCTGAGCCCCATGAGTCTGAGTCAGCTGGCACAGGTGAGCTGTGAGTGTCTAATTGAAGTGTGGACATACCCTAAATTCTGACGTGTTGACATGCTTCTGTGGTGATGGAATGATGTTGTATTGGAGGCAAGACTCAAGTGAGGTTCCACAGGGATCTGTTCTGGGCCTGGTGTAGTTTAACATCTTTATTAATGATCTGGATGTAGGCATAGAGGGTCAAGTTTGCTGATGACTTGCTGATCAAGTTTACAGATGACACAAAGCTGTGGGTGGGAGGATAAATTGCCAGCACTTCTGGAGGATAGAGCTGAAATTCAAAGAGATCTTTATAAATTGGAAAACTGATCTATAGATAATAAAATAAAGTTCAACTAAGACAAATGTGAGGTACTACACTTAGGGAAGAAAACCAAATGCACAAAATGCAGAATGGGGGATAATTGGCATGGCAGCAACATTGCTGAGAAGGATCTGGGAGTTGAGGTAGATCACAAACTCAGCATGAGTCAGCAAAAAAATCAAATGCAATTTTATCATGCGAGTCATGGAAGGTGATAGTACCACTCTACTCGGCACTGGAGAGTCCTCAGTGGAGTAGTGTGTCCAATTTGGTCCCCAGTGTATAGAAAGGACATAGCGAAACTGGAAAGCATCCAGAGGTGAGTGACAAAGACGATCAAAGGCATGGAATTAAAGACATATGAACAAAGGCTGAAGGAACAGTTTGGAAAACAGGAGATTAATGTGGAATATGATAGCAATGTTCAGATACTTAAGTCTCCCATTAAAAATGGAGAAAAGTTTTCTCTTTTGCCACAGAGGGCAGGACAAAAGGCAATGGTTTCAAACTACAGCCTAGAGTATTTAGATTGAGCCTAGGAGAAATTGTCTAACTATAAGACCAGTAGGGCAGTTGAACAGACTACCTCGGGAGGTCATGGAAGCTTCTTTACTAGAGGTGTTTAAAAGGAGGCTGGATAGTCTATCTTGGATGGACACCACAAATCCTCCATCTTGTGGTCCCCTCTGACTCTGTGATTCTGTAAGGGTTTGGACTTTGGACTATTGTTCCCCACCACACTCTTTCCAAAACCATAAATTTGTTAGCAGCAAAAAGCCAATATCATAGTTATTACACTTAACCATTAGAATTGTTTCACTGTACTGGTTGATTCACTTCATTTAAAGAAAGGATTTTATTCCATTATTTTTCTATTCTGTATAGCTTATAGTTTTTTATGCCGCCTGCATCACATAGTATGTTATCCTCTTCTACTAGTGCATTCAGTTGTGTGACTAAAATATATTATGTATGGTTCTTTCTTCTCTCATCCACTCATCAGGGTGAGAACTGAGTGTGTAGTATAGTGTTTTATTTTGGTAGAAATTTTGTTGTTGCTGCAGGATTTTTTGTTTTGTTTTTGTGGGTTTTTTTTTCCTTTATGGACACTCTGCACTCTGTTTATATTAGAAAAGGCAGAATCAAAGATTAATTTGGAGGGGAAGGTGGTGAGGTTTGTGACAGCCATTAGTTTTGGGGAGAGTTCATTCCATGTGCTCAGACTGGCTGCAGCGGGGTGGTTTCCCCCTGGGGAAGGGAATAGGGTTAAAACCAGAGGTGGAAATAGCCAATGAGAGCAGAGGACTGCAGGGCCATTCAGGGCCCAGGAGCCAGTATAAAATGAGGGCTGCAGCTCCAGACCTATGAAGGGGGAGGTTGTACTGTTAGCGGGGCTGTGGGAGACAGAACCCGGACAGCTCCCAGGGGCACTGCCAAGGTTTGGCAATACCACAGCCTTGCTAAAAGGGCTGCAGATACCTAGGGAGGTGTGGATATAGCCCTGGGGACTTTGTGAGGTGCAGGCTGAATGGAGGTGAAGGGAGTTGAGTCAGTGTTTAGCGGAGTATGTAGGGTCCCTGGGCCAGGACCCAGAGAAGTGGGTGGGCCTGGGTCCTACCCACCTCCCCTAGGCTGCTAATGGACAGTAACACCATAAGTGAGTGGTGCAGGGACAGTGGCAGCTACTGAAACAAGTGGGCCACTTGAGACGGGATTATACCCTGGAATGGGGGGACTAAAGGGTCTTAGCTGGAGGGCTGAGGTCCTGCAAAGGATATAAACAGGCATGAAGGAGACTGAGCACAGGCCACCAAATAGGGAACCACTTAAGTAATTCCCCATACCAACACCAGGAAGCACCTGTCTGATTGGTCATGTGCTGCTGAGGGTCTACATTGGCCCCTGTGAAAACTCTCTCTCCTACACAGGTGAGTTTTCCCCTTGTGCTAAAGTTCCATTGTGCCTGAGAAATAAACTCATTGATTCTGGTCTTCATCCTGAAGCTTTAGGCAAACTTGTGGACATGCTAGACACACACCATTGATTGACTTGATCACAGGGACCAAGACCTTGAACTTTCAATATTTTTGGAAGCCAGTGCAGAGAGCAGAGGACAAGAAAAATTACCTGTACAAAATCTAAATGTGATTTGATCAGATGTATGTAAGTGGTGCTTGTATTGCTTGCAAATAAAGCAAATTATGCAGTTAGAATCTGGCCCCCCTGAAGTTCTAATGCATCTCAGACAGTTCTTTTTTCTCAAATTAGCTTTACTTAGTATAACGCTCACATTAAGGCACCTTGGGGAAGCACATTTACATTCAATCACCAAAGTAGGAGTGGGGACAAATACAGTGGAATCTGTGTGCATTTGTACTTAGTGAAACTCCATTTATAGTGGATTTGAAAATAAAACAAAACCTCCAGACCAAACAGATGGAAGCACAGCTTCATCTTGTTGTTTGAATGAATTGTGTCAGGCACTAAGAATTTCATCGTCAGAGTGGTAATAATGTTTTATACCATCATTACAAAGCTTAAAGACAAGACATTAGAACAAGATATAATCTTTCATTTGAAGCTGTGACATTCTGCTTTTTTTCCATGAGCTTTTTATGGGAAGCAAAAAAGATTTGTGTCTGCTTACAAAGAGGAAAGTTTTTATAGTGGCACAGGAGTACCACTATAAGTAACTTTGCATCATGGTGTCTATGTAACGGTTGACCTTTCTAAGTCCTCTGTAATCAATGTGCTTAGTCAGATCTCTTTAAAAATTGCTGTGCCTTAGGAGCGTACAGGGTAGGGTTAATGACCCAAGTTTGAAATCATTTGAGACAGAGGTAAACCCTCCATCACCACTCCCATCACCATGCCCACAAATAGATATTTTAAAAAGTTTCTAAGTGGGAGGAGGGATTGCCCAGAAATAGAGATCAAACTGTTTGTCTGCTGCAGGTCAAAATGACCTCCGTCTGCCAAGTTATGTCCAAGGTAGTGTATGATAGCCACTAAATCTTTGGGGGACCCAAAGAGAGGGAATAATATTTATGAAATGTACATTTTTACACTGTGTAGACTACTGGGTTTCTTTCCCAACATTCTGTGTGCTTTAAAACTAGACTCTTTTTAAGTGGTTTAAAACTCGAATGGTTAATTAGTTGCTTTGAAATTTTGTGTGCCTCATGCTGGTGTGGTGATTCAAATTTGTCCAAGAAGTTTCCCGAGTTTCAGCCCCTGCTCCCCCACCCAAAAAAAGCAATTTCCTTCTGCTGCCTTTTACTGTTAACCTGAGAAGTATTAACAAACGGATGACTCACAAACCTCTTGATTGCTGTGAACTCACGCTTCAGTAACATAACCAAGGAAAATTTAACCATAAGTCCTCACCTCGGACAAAAAGAGTTCTGGACACAGTGGCTGGAGGGTTGCTATAATTTGTGAGTCATGGCTAGCCATTTTATTGGGGGGGGGGCGTGTAATCAAAGTATGTGGGGGTGGATTGGATGTGAATGTTTCTTGGGAGGTGAGGGGGGACTGTGGGGAAACAATGAAGGGAATGGTATTATGGGGCAGGGGAGAAATGGAAATAGATGGTAAGGGGAGGCAAGAGCATTTGGGGACTCAGGTGAGAGAGGCATGGCAGCCTGCAGCTCTGCCAGTACATTGCACCCTTTGTACCCCCTCCAGCTCTGCCTATGCACCTCAACCCCCTCATCCAGATCATTCTGCAGCTTCAGTTGTTCCAGTGCGCCCCACTTCCCATCAACTCTACAGCACAGCCCTGTGCAGGACTATTTTTAATCCCACTCCCATCTCATCTTACAAAACACACTCCTGCAACTCCCACTATTATGGCAGCAGATCCTGCAGGACCTGTGGGATCCCAGTCCCTCTGCAGAGCCTCTAAACTAGTCCCACACAAGGCTCTGTGCCACAGAGCAACTCCCCCTGCCAGAACTCCAACTCCACAGCTCTGACAGTGCGCCCCAACTCCTCTGTGATGCATCTTGGGGCATCCAGGGCTTTAAGTTTGTTACCACCTGCCTCCAGCATGAGGGATTCTTGCCTGTGTTAGCTCCCAAACACAACCGGCCTGTTAGCCACTCAAGCACTGTACTCTGGGCTATGCTAGCCCTGTCTTTGCCCTATAAGTTGACAATAGCTGGCTCCAGGTCCTTACAAAGTGTCAATCTGTGTTATTCAGCCCTTAAGCTCTGGATACCCACAGAAATCCCAGATCCTCCACTCCCAAAGGAACAGTGTGCCACCGTTTAACGTTAGACCACTGCTTCTGTGTCACACACAGCTCTCAAGTTCAGTTATAGCAGAACAAATGGAATTGTATTTAAGAGAGAGACTAGACTCAAGATTCAAAGAGAAACATGTGTAAATAATGGAAACAAATGGTTCTATATGAAACATAATAATGAATTGTGAACTAGGCCCTTACCTTTTCTGCCTAGCAAAGTAGATTCTCACCCCAAAGTTCAGACTTTTGCTGTGTTTGCCAGTCTTCCATGAAGCACCCAGCTCATCAGGATACCTCCTCATTGAATGGATCCGGAGTGTCTCGCTCCACTTGTGATATACTGAGTCAGTCTTTATTCATGGACCAGTCATCCCCTCACTGTCTTATCATTCCTTTTCATTGCCACATGATTTTGATGTTTATAGTTTCTCTGGTGGTTTTCCATTGATTTTTCTCCATTGTTTGAAAGGTGAACAATTGAGCAATACACTACATAACTGGCTGGCCAGGGAGGGGTGACTGCTCCCTCCTACTGGAATGAGCCATCTCGGAGATGTATGATTTCCTGGTGACTCAGGCTTGTCTATACTTAAAACACTACAGCAACATAGACGTGCCGTAGTGCTTCAGTGTGGACACCGCTTGCATCAACGGGGTGGAGTCTTCAGTCAGCATAAGTACGCCACCTCTCCAAGAGGAGATAACAAGATCAATGGAAAGCTTCTTCCTAGTGCTGTCTACCCAGAGATTTAGATCAGTTTAACAATGCTACTCAGGGATGTAGATTTTTCACACTCCTGACTGTTAACAGAGAGGTAATAGTTAATGGATTCTGAAACAGACCTAATTTTTTAGTCTAGACCAAGCCTCCAAAATCATAAGAGCATAATTTTCAATATAGTTATATAGTTGCATCTCTTACAGGGATGATGAGTGGTGATTTTCAATAAGTTATAAGCTTTCAGTAGAATCTTACATGCTACTCTTTATGGATACATACCACGAAAGCAATATATTAGGTATAGTGAATTTGACAGATCTGGGACAGCAGTTGATTGCAAAGAACAGCAAACACTTTGCCAGTTGAACACAGTGGGCTTCTTGTTATACCCCCTGCACTCCAGCTCTGCAAATGAACCATAACCCCCTGCCTCTTGCAGCTGTGATAGTGCACCTCAATCTCTCTGATTTCCAACTTTGCCAGTGCACCCCAGTCCGCCTACACCCCAACCCCACTAGTGCATCCAACCTCTCTGCAGCCCCAGTTCTGTCCATTCACCCCAACCATCCTGCACCCAACTTCTCTGCAGCCCAAGTTCTGTCCATTCACCCCAACTATCCTGAACCCAATCACCCTGTACCCCTCAGCTCTACCATTGTGGCCCAGCCATACTCACCCCAGCCTTCCAACACAATTCTACTGTATCATAGTAATAGCAACAGAAACTTTTGTATACCAAGGGAATGAAGACTTCAGAGAGACACATTCTCTGCTTGTGGTGGGATAGGTTGGAGGAGAGGAATGTATTGAATGCCTCAGGAGCATGGCTGAAGAGACCCAGCAGATGGGGAGGAGAAAGGAGAAAGGAGGCCACCACTGACTGACTCAGTATACTAACTGTGTGACATGATATGTACAACTGCCTAAATGACTATTAATTCCTAACAACAGCATATCTTTTCCTGTTTAAAAAAACTTAGGAAATTCAATGGCAAATAATTCAGTTAATGCAAAGCTTAATAATGCTTGGTGGTAAGTCATCTTAGAATCATAGAATCATAGGGCTGGAAGGGACCTCATGAGGTCATCTAGTCCAACCCCCTGCTAAAAAGCAGGACCACTCCCACTAAATCATCCCAGCCAGGGTTTTGTCTAACCGGACCTTAAATATCTCCAAAGACGGAGATTCCGCCACCTCCCTAGGTAACCCATTCCAATGCTTCACCACCCTCCTAGTGAGAAAGTTTTTCCTAATATCCAACCTCGACCTCCCCAGCTGTAACTTGAAACCATTGCTCCTTTTTCTGTCCTCTGTTACCACCGAGAACAGCCTAGCTCCCTCCTCTTTGAAGCACCCCTCTAAGTAGTTGAAGGTTGCTGTCAAATCCCCCCTCAGTCTTCTCTTCTGCAAACTAAATAAGCCTGCTTCCTTCAATCCCCCCTCATAAGTCATGTGCCCCAGCCCCCTAATCATTTTCATTGCCCTCCGCTGGACTCTTTCTAATTTGTCCACATCCTTTCTGTAGTGGGGAGCCCAAAACTGGATGCAGTATTCCAGATGCGGCCTCACCATTGCTGAATAAAGGGGAATAATCACATCCCTCAATCTGCTGGCAACACTCCTACTGATGCAGCCAATATGCCATTGGCCTTTTTGGCAACAAGGGCACACTGTTGGCTCATATCCAGCTTCCCATCCACTATAACCCCCAGGTCCTTTTCTACAGCACTGCTACTTAGCCGATCAGTCCCCAGCCTGTAGCTGTGCATGGGATTTTTTCATCCTAAGTGTAGGACTTTGCACTTGTCTTTGTTGAACCTCATGAGATTTCTTTTGGGCCAGTGTTCCAATTTGTCTAAGTCTCCCTGAATCCTGTCCCTGCCCTCCAGCATGTCTACCATTCCCCCCAGCTTGGCATCATCCGAGAACTTACTGACCGTGCAATCTATCCCATCATCCAGATCATTAATGAAGATGTTGAACAGAACTGGCCCCAGGACCGACCCCTGGGGCACTCCAGTCATTACTGGTTGCCAACTAGACATTGAGCCATTGATTCCTACCCGCTGAGCCCGATGATCTAGCCAGTTTTCTATCCACCTTCCGGTCCACTCACCCAACCCATACTTCCTTAACTTACCGATGATAATTGAGTAAATTGAATTGAGTAAAACTCAATCTTTTGAAAACCAGGAAATACAGTTAATGTTGCCCATTTAAGTGAAACCCTCCCGTCTTTCAGCAATGCTCCAGTAATACACATACCTTTGCTTTGCCAGTCCTACAGTTGCTGAAAACGTACAGGTTCCTTACTTCCTTTGACAACCTATTCATGCTCACCCAGAAGATACCATCTAACACTATTAAAGGACAAAACGGAATTGCTGTTGTTGAGAAGTTATAGTTTTGCTCATATCAATCTTCTGCAAGGGGATGATATACCATCAAACATCTTAACCTTATATTTCAGTAGAGTTGGCAACCAAAGCTCTTGGCCAAAACTTTCATATTTCAGTGCCCAAGTTAGTTTCCTATTTTATTTCCCTTTAGACTGCTAAATAAAATGGCCTGATTTTTAGTGGTGTTGATCACCTGCAGCTCCCATTGACTTGTCTGGGGAAATCAGACCCTGGTGCCTAAATATAGTTTTAGGAGTCTAACATCAGACACACTACTATGAACATTTAGATCATTAGCTTTCTGGGGAGGATGTATTATCAGCAAAGTGTTTTACATCTCTAAACAGAACTGTGCCTAATACTTGCACAGTAAAGGAGGCTGTCCGTGTGTTTACAATGGTTTACTAACCAGTGCTTATTTCTCATTTGTCTTCAGGTGGCCCCTCTGAAGGAAAACTTATACCAGGAGATCAGATCATAATGATTAATGATGAGCCAGTCAGCACTGCTCCAAGGGAGAGAGTCATCGACCTTGTCAGGTAGTTGATGTGTCCTCTGTCTTTGTCCTACCAAATAAACCCTGAGACCTGTGGTTTACTGCCATTAGTACAGTCACTTGATAATGTGGAATTCTTGCTTTTTTCATAGCAGAGAAAGTGGAAAATAATGTTACTGTACTTACAACAAATGTTGGTGGAATTGTTTATTACTGAAGGAAAATTTCCTTACCTGTATACTGTGGGACTATGAATAGATGTGAAAAAAATATATTAAAGCACCTGCGAAAGCATTTGAAGGACAGGTAACCTTGATAATGAAGGGTTGCATTATATGCAAGGCTTGAAAAACCCAATCCCCTGTTTGCTTGCATAAGTAGAATATTGGAACAGGTTGGTGGGTTGGCTGGGATAGAGTATTGAGTATCTCCCATTTTTGGCTTCTTCCCTCAGGGGTGGAAGCAGAATAGTTCCAGTGGTCGCTTCTCTGTACTGCTTTTTCAGGACATAATGGAGTGGGACTAAAAAGAGAACAGACTAGTTTAGGACTGGGGGCTCTCTTACCCACAGAATTGGGGATGTCAGGAAGAGGAGTGCCTGTGAGGTATGGGATGTTTGTTGGGTGGCTCATGCTTTAGTGGATGGCATGTGAATGAGTTTGTGCAAGTGTTGGGCGGGTGAGTGTGGGGAAGAGAATGCAGGGAATAAATTATAAGAAGTACAGGACAGAGGGAGAAAGAGGGAAAAAAGTTAGAAAACAGAAGACACAACAGGAAGAAGAAAGATGAAGACTATAATGGGGTGGAGGAAGAGAGAAGGAAAAGAGGGAACAACACACAAAGATGCTACCTGACATATAATAGGGAAAAAAGTGGAGTGAAGCCATTGAGATAAAAGGAAGCATAACAAAACTCAGAAGCTGGAGTAAGTTAGAGTATGTTTTAACAAGTATATAAATATAAAGTGGATTGGCAATAGAGCACATAATTGTTTTAAACTTAAGAGTTGTGACTCTTAGGCTACATCTACACTTGAAAAGTTAGATTGACTTTATGAAGTCGACTTAATAAGGTTGACTTTAAGTCGATATAAAGTGGACCTTATTAAGTCGACTTAACAACAGTTGACTTAACTTTTCAAGTGTAGATGTGGCCCCTTTTCGACCTTATTGAGTCGACTTAACGTTTTAAATCAACTTAAACTCCACCACGGCTCTAATCCCCATCTGCACTGGTTTAAGTCAACTTAATAAAGTCGACTTAAGTGCTAGTTCGAATTAAAACCAGGTGTTATTAATTCAAACTAAGTTTTCCTTAATTCAACTTAAGGAGCAGCTTAAGTCGACTTAAGGGAAGTCCAGTGTAGACCTGGAGTATTTTAAGTCGACTTAAGCCTCCTTAAATCGACTTAATTTGTAAGTGTAGACGCACCCTTAGGGAGCAGTATGTTATGTGTACTTTTTTCGCTTGGGCTAATAGGCTTATTCCTTGGGCTAACTCGTGTCAGGGAAAATTTCACTGATTGTATACATCCTCTGGCTGATAAGTTAAATGGAGGGTTCATCTGTTTAAATCTATCAACCATCAATGTTGAAAGTAAGTTGCCTGATGCTTTTCTAAAAGAGTCAGTTCTGCATTTCAATTTATGAACTTCTGCAACAACTGTGATTCTGTGGGGTGTTGCAGTTCACAAAGCATAGGATGAAGTGCATGAGAGCTAGAGGCAAAGTGTTCTCAGTCAAGGGGATCTGGCCGTGGAATAAAATTTCTGCAGGAGATTGGGTGATTCAACAGCCTGACCATCTTTAGGAAATGCTGCATAATCTTCCTTTTAAAAAATCCTTTCTACCATAGCAAGAAAGATACCCACAACAGTAACACCACAACTCTGAAAAATAAAAGAAAATAAAAAACTGTAACAAACAACCAACAAATAAAAATGAAATACTAAAAGCAGAGATTTACCACAAAAATGGAGAAGTGTTAATCTCTGTGGAATCGATTTAGGAACTTTACTATTGCTATCGATTTTATGTGGAAGCACTCAGATACAATAGTGATGGATGGCCAAATGAGAGAGAGTTTATTTATTTAACTGGTCATAGTAAACATCTTTGGGATACCTTGCTACAAAAACCCATCATATTGTAGTTTATACTCTTTCCCTGATTCTTTGGGATGTATAACATCTAAGTCCCATTATCAGTACTGAACATCATGATCCCATCTAACTCCCCTGTTGCAAGCAATTTACAGTAATAGTATAGACAATAGACCAATTAGGATTGAGGCACATTGGGTCTAAATACGAGGGAGGTCTCACTGCCCCCCTCAGAGAAGGGCAGTTAAGAAGCTGATCCATCCATATTGAATATGAAAGTAGTACTTTCTGATCATATTGATTCCGTAGATGGTGCCTTGGCAAGGCTTCTGTAAACTATGCTTTAAGTGTTGTTGAATTTCATCTTTTCATGGTGCTTTCCTTACGGTTGAATTTTATCACTATCCTCTACAGATGCTGCTTCTCAGACTTTGTCAGAACTTCTTTGATGAGGTTCACGAAGGGCTGTATTAGCAATATGTACCACACTCCACTTAAACAAGGATTCTGGTGGCACTTTTAAAGACTAACAGATTTATTTATCACATGAGCTTTCATGGGAGAAAATCCCACTTTGTCAGGTGCTTGAATATGGGGAATTTACAGAATGGGATCAAAATAAATGTAGGGAAGTGTAAGTCATAGGATCAGGTCAGACTGTAACAGCAAATCAAAGCAGTTGTTAGGATTCAAACAGTGGAGTACAGCAATTAGCAGGGATTGGGGGGAGGGGAGACAAGGAAAGCAAAATTACCTGTTTTAAGAGTCTTTAATAGTGTGACCAGACTCCTTGTTTGTGTTGCTGAACTAGACTAACACAGCTACCCCTTTGGAACGCCACTTAAGGAGTTTATCATCATTTCAAGGGGACATCTGGAATGATTAGACCAGGTGTACAGTCACTATATCATGGCAGGAGCAATTTTTTGCGCCAGCACAGTAGTACATCCCCTCCATAACATATCTTAACACAAGGTCATTCTTGGGTCAGACACCTTCATATCTTTGAAAGCGATACTTGGTCTCAGTCAGTAGCACAGACAGAGGAAATTTTGAAATCTTGCTTTCTAACTGGTTGGCAAATGTCTGCAATCAGTGATGGGTAAGCTCTCTGCCTGGAGAAGGATATATATAAAATAGGTACAACCACATATTATTGCAGAGGTGGGGGAAGGGGAGGTATGCATGACTTCATTGTATACTGCAGATCAGGTCTAACAACTGCTTAGCATTAGCAATGTGAAATTTGCTTATGTTGAGCCCTGCCAGGAAGCTTACTGCACCAGGAAAGGATTTGCTTTTATAGTTGTGGAGAATGAGGGGTGGGGGGGAGGGGGGACACAATGAAAAATATAGCAACCTTGCGTCAAATATAGAGAAAAAAACATTAAAAGTATTTTAACACAAAAAATAAATCAAAGTAGTGTTTTAAACTGGAATATGTGCAGGATTCAACATTTCAAATAGAACTATATATAAAAATTAAAGTTGCTGTGCCACATTTTGAATATTATATCAGAATATAGATTTTGTTTAATTTCTAATTGCATGCTAATCAAATTCAAGTAAATGTAATGGGGAAATTTCTTTATGAGAACAGTACTGTTGTTGAAAGGAACATCAACGTGAGGATATTGATTAAATGTTACTTGAAATCCAAAGAAAGAAAGATTTATACTTAAGAATCCACACCAAAAATAGTATCTGAATGGTGATGAAATTATATAGCTGTCTTTTCCCATTCTGCCATTAGAATGGCACTTTTCCAACCAGTAAATTAGCGGTATTTGTTTCCTCAAAATTGGCAGGCGCTGCTATTTTGTATCAATTGCTTCCCTTCGGAATGGTTGCCATTAGTGCCAAAGCTCCTTATTAGATTTTTCCTTCCTATGTGATGCAAAATGAGTAGAAAATTATTGTGGTAATAAATGATGGAGGAGATGCATTAAAATTTGCACTGTTGCATCATTTCATCTCTCTAAATGAAATTTTAATATTTTATTACATGACTTGGGGTTCATTTTAGAACTGGTTACATTAAAACAGACCTGTTAGCCTTCCCATAAACTGCTTAACTCTGCATTGAAGCAACATCTGGCTAGTTCAGAGATTTCTCATCAGAGACACAGTAAAGGATTTTGTTTGTTTTTAAGTAGTCTGTTCTTGTAAATTGAGGAATACTATTGCTATGTTCTGTGGTCTAGGGATTAGCAAGGAGATACATTATATAATAATGAACTGAGTCTACAGTATGTTCTCATCCATCTCATTTTTCTTGATTCCTGCTTTACTAGTAACATTTAATTAAGAGTTCAGGTCATCTCTGAAACCCACATCTGCAGAGATACTGGTAGTTCATGGTTTGCAATTGTAACATGTAAGCTCTGCTGTATTCATGTAAGCTCTGCTGTATTTGGGGCTGTATTCTACTCTGAGCTATTTCAAGGAAGGCATGCAGCAGTCATATTTATAATATTTCTTTTAAAAAGCAGATCACATTTTTAGGAGTAACCGGTGATTGCATTCTAAAATGACTCTTTCAGGAGCAATGCTATTAAAACTGGGAAGAGGAGATGACTTGAAAAACAATTTCATTTGTAAATGTATCATTAATATCTAGGCAAGGAGTAGGCAAACTGAATACTAAATAGATAAGATCTATTTAAAGAACAGACTGTGCAACACTGTAGCAGCAGCTGCTGATCTTGTTTTTATTATACAGCATAATTAACTATCTCTCATATTGAGGAGTAGCTTTAATGGCCACGCAGATTTTTGTGAGTTTGAAGGAGCGGAGCTATACCAAGCTAAACATGTCATACAGTATAGAAATTAATTGCTGACTAAATGCTTGAAGTCCTTGGAGATTTTGTAGTATTATATGTCTCAGCAACATTCCTTATTTTTATTAATTAATTTAAAACTTACATTAGCACAGTCAAACAAGTCAATACAGCCAAGTCAGTTTTGTCATGGCTGGGGAAATATTTTTTAATAACTCATTTGTCTCATAATACTGTGTGTATGTGTGTGTGTGTGTTGAACATGTCACTATTTAGGAAGCATGTGTTTTATATATATATATATTATACACACGAGAGAGAGAGAGAGAGAGAGAGAGAGAGAGAGAGAGAGAGAGATTCTAATATTTGCAAATGACCATCTTTTAGCAATATGTTTTATTGGTGTTTAGAACAATGCTTGTGACCTAGGCACCCTGTATTCAGACACTACATACTACAATAATATTTGGCTATTAAAGGGTTTGATAACAGCACTCTTCACTTTAATAGCACTGTAAATATGTTCTTCTTTTAATAAATTAGGCCTCTAGTTTTTTCCACAGATAGTCTGGGGTTTTTCCATTGCAAAATGCACTCATAGATCATCGTTTGCTTCAAATGTCAGTTGTGTTTTACTGGAGGTTATTTTTCTTGGTATTTGGTTGTTTTATTAGAAGAAATGTATTTTCACTTTAGAAAAATGATGGGGTCTCTCTGAGACTAATTTATTGCAATAATAACAGTATTAAAGTTATTGCAGTATTCTACAAAAAGACTAATTGCAAATATGGAGCAACTGAGAATAGCTCAATCCATTATGTGGTATCAGCCCTGTTTCACACTTAAGAGAAGTGACTAAAAATCTTCTGAAGTAACCATTACCTTTTCAAATTGGTATATCCTGCAGCTTAAATATCTGGAAGGTTCTTTCCCTTTAAATTTACAATTTCTTTTTCTCTCTAAAATTTCTCTCTGAATTATTACAGAGAATTCTTTCTTGGGTATCTGGCTAGTGAGACTTGCCCACATGCTTAGGGTTTTAACTGATCACCATATTTGGGATGGAGAAGGAATTTCCCCCCCAGGGCAGATTGGCTAAGGCTCTGGGGAGTTTTCGTCTTCCTCTATAGCATGGAGCATGGCTCACTTGCTAGTGTATTCGCTGTACCCTAAAGTCTTTAAATCATGATTTGAGGACTTTAACAACTCAGTCATAGTTTAGAGGCTTATTACAGGAGTGGGTAGGTGAGGTTTTGCTGCCTGCATTGTGCAGGAAGTCAGACTAGATGATCACATTGGTACCTTCCGACCTTAGAGTCTATAGCTATGTCTACATTAGAAATTTAGGTCGACTTAAGGACCCTTAAGTCGATCTAAATTACTTCATGTCCACACTGGGCTTTCATTAAGTCTACTTAAGAAATTCCTTAAGTCGACTTAATGAAAGCTTAAGTCAACTTAATAACTATTCCTCCTTAGGTCGACTTAAGCCTTAAGTCGACTTCTTAAGTCGACTTCAGGATGGTGTGGACAGGGAATAGCCCTTAAGTCGACTTTATTAAGTCAACTTAATGCCAGTGTGGACGCCTATGTCCAATGTTAAGTCGACTTAATAAAGTCGACTTAAAAGGAGCCACTTTGTTAAGTCGACTTAATAAGATTGACTTTAAGTCAACTTCAAGTTGACCTTCTCAAGTCGACTTAACAAAGTCAACTTAACTTTTTCTTGTATAGACATACCCTATGAGTCTAATTTTATAATCAAAGTTGCATGTTGCATTTTTATCACTACCATGAGATGTGAATGCAGTAGGCATCTTTATCTAGCCATCCATCATGGCTGAACATGAACATTGCTGTGGTGGTTTACCTGATTGACTGCATTTGCTCAGTTGATGGGTAAAGATGTCACTCTATCACAGTAGGTAAAAAGAGATTTGTTCTTCAACAACAACTTAGCTAACTAATAAAAATCAAATATATTCAATACCGTATATATTTCCAAAATATTGCATGTCAACCAATATATTTGACAGCTACTATTTCAGTAGCACACATGTATGCTAAATCAGTATTGCAGTAAATCAGTGCTTGTGGACTTTTACTCTAGCCTAATGTTTGTAAGTAATAAACATGCTGTATATGCGTGTTTGTGTGATGGTATTGTACTTACAGCTCAGTGGATAAATCCAATAGCTTCAGGTATTAAATATTTTATTTCGGTGTTTGTTGTGAAATATTGTTGTTCTGAGCCTTTGACTTTTAGTATTGAACTTATTCAAGAACTCACAAACAGAAGGCGTGAAATCCTGGGCCCATCAAAGTCAGTGGGTTTTTTTACCATTTTCTTCCAAGGGACAAAGATTTTTCGATAATGGACTATTGATTTCAGTGAAAGTTAGGTGCCTAATTACTTTTTAAAAATTTGGCCCATAATTGAATTTCAATGGCCCAAAAGAATCATTTCCCAGTTAGTGCAAAGAATAGAAAGGAAAAAGAAATAGCAAATGGTCAGAGATAGACTCCCTGTAGGGGAAAAGACTTGCTGAATCCTTCTAAAGCCAATCATCATGGAATCCGCCAGACTTTTGAGGTAGAGAAGACCAGAATTCAACTATGAAAGTCCTATATTTAGCCCAATCCTGTCTTTATATTGGGAGTGATGATAGACCCACTCTAGCAGATAATAAATTTCAAAAATGGAAAAACGGTAAGAGAAACATAATTTGAGCTTGGCTGTGTTTTTTTTCTTCTTAGCCAGTTTCTGCAGTTAATATTCTCTAGCTGTTTGACTTTCCATGTGCGCTGACACATTCCAGCTTCCACTAGACTAGTGGAAGGAGCAGTAGCAATAACAGGGAAACGTTTAGTCAGATTTTATTTCATACACGATGTCTCCCTCAGGGATTCAGTCTTTGTCTTCATAGTATATCTTATAGAAAAAGAATATTATATCAAAAATCAAACCTCAGAGATTAACCTAGATTCAATAACAACTGATTTACCTCCATCCCACAGGCAGATCTTTTGTATAGTGTGTAGCTAGTAACAGTATGTGATGAAATGTAAACTGTTTTGTTAGTTCTTGTATCTCTTTCTACAGGCTGGAGGCTCTGAACTCTTTTACCTTCTCTGTAACAAAAAAAATCACTTAAATCCAGTGTTTTCACTCTTATTTTCAGTAATTCAGTTTAATAAAACTGGAAGGATCAGAGAATCCAAGTTTATTCTGACTACAGATCAAACAATAAAGAACTCAAGAGGCAAAGATCTTGTCACTTATTATTGCAGGAGATGTTACCACTGTATGACATCCACTTTTCTTTTAACTTTTCAGCAGGTCTTCTAGACATACCTCAGTGCACAAAAAAGACATCTTTTTTATCTTTGAAAAAAAAATGGTACCATTGGCTGAAGGCTCTTGTGTTTTTACACTTTACGTTAAAAAACTGAGGTTAAATCCCTGTAGTGAAATTTTCACTCCATCCATTCTGTTTCTATTCAGTGTTTTTTTTCCCCTGTGCATCATTACAATGAAGTTTTCTCTTGGGAAAAAAGAAACAAAGCATCTCTGATGCCGCTAAGTTATGGGGGGAGACCCTGACTACCATCAGAGATGTACAACAGCTGAAGAGAGGGGCATTTAGGGAAGAACAAAGCAATAGCTAGTAAAGCGGGTGAGGATGCAGATTAACATAGAACTGACCTGAAACAAAACAGTGCATTTCTGGTTCAAGAAGCCAAAATATTTTCACATTTTCAAATTAAACTTTTTAAAGAACTTTTCATTATTCAAACAGTTTCAGTATTTTAACTCTTTGTCTCAATTGGAACAAAAACAAATGCTGAAATATCAGAGTTTCCCATGGGACAGAAATTCTATTTTGCAATTGCTCTAGCCATAGCCTGCCTTTATTATATAAAACACAATGGTAGAGTGATTGACTTTGAAGCATCTACAGCTTCTGTTCATTTGAATTCCCTCTGTGAGTTGAGGCCCATGTTGGTGCACACCTAGGAAAGGCTAGTGGTTAGAAGTCAGTTGCCTGGGCCTCCACAGACTTTCTGTGTGGTCTTGGGCAAGTCTCTTAGGCTATCTCTACACTAGGAAAAGTTAGGTTGACTTAATAAGGTCGACTTTAAGTCAACTTCAAGCTGACCTTATTAAAGTCGACTTAACAAAGTGGACTAAGTTGACTTAACTTTAAGTCGACTTAGTCCACCATGTTAAGTTGACCTAACCACCCTTAAGTCGACTTAATAAAGTCGACTTAAGGGTTACTCCATGTCCACACCGTCCTTAAGTCGACCTAATGAGTGGTAGTTATAAAGTCGATTTAAGCTTTCATTAACTTAAGGAGTTTCTTATGTCGACTTAATGAAAGCCTAGTGTGGACGTGGCTTAATTTAGGATGACTTAAGCCTCCTTAAGTGGACTTAAATTGCCAATATAGACATAGCCTTAGTCGCTCTTGGGCAAGTCATAATCATGGTAGATAACAAACTAAACATGAGTTCCCAGTGCGACACTGGAACTAAGAAGGCAAACATGATCTGTGGATGCTCAAAGCAGGGACATCAAGT
Organism: Pelusios castaneus; assembly: GCA_007922175.1. Classification (NCBI taxonomy): domain Eukaryota; kingdom Metazoa; phylum Chordata; order Testudines; family Pelomedusidae; genus Pelusios; species Pelusios castaneus. The sequence goes on from ML686006.1 coordinate 9,758,111, forward strand.
AGGAGCAAAGAGGTAGTATTACTGCTGTAGTTGGCATCCGTGAGATCATTACTGGAATAGTGTGGCCACATCTCAGAAGGGGTTTTGAAAGTTGGAAAAGGTTCAGAAAAGAGCTACAAGAATAACTCAAGTTTTGGAAAACATGCTTTTTATGAGAGATTTAAGAAGCTTAATCTATTTAATATGTCTAGGAGAACGTTAAAAGATGAATTGATACAGTCTACAAGCACCTACATGGGGAAAAGATGTCTGATTAATCTAACAGAAAAAGTCATAACAAGATCCAGTGTTCGAAAGCTGCAGCTAAATATATTCAGACTAGAAATAAGGTACATTTTTTTAAACAATGATGGTAATTAACCATTGAAACACTTTGTCAAGGGATGTGATAGATTCTCCATCACTTGAAGACATTAAATTAAGACTGACTACTTCTCGAAAACAAAGCAATAGCTTAAACAGAATTTATAGACTGGCTGCAGAGATTACTGGATGGGTTCTTTGCCCTGTGGTGTTCAGGAGATCAGATGATATGATCATAATCATAGAAATGTAGTACTGGATGGGACTTTCATCGGTCATGTAGTCCAGTCCCCTGCACTGAGGTTTGACTAAGTATTATCTAGACCATCCCTGACAGGTGTTTGTCTAATCCGTTCTTAAAAACCTCCAATGATGGGGATTCCATCGCCTCCCTATGTAATTACTCTACACTCAGGAAGTTTTTCCTAATGTCCAACCTAAATCTCCCATTTTGCTGTTTTAACTCATTACTTCTTGTCTTGTTCTCAGCGGTTAAGGAGATCAGTTTATCACTCTTCTCTTTATAACAACAATTTACATACATGAAGACTGATATCAGGTCCCCCTTCAGTCTTCTCTTTTTCCAGGCTAAATAAACCCAGGTTTTTCAGTCTTTCTTCATAGGCAGGGTTTTCTAAACCTTTAATCATTTTTGTTGGTTTCCTCTGGACTTTCTCCGATTTGTCTGCATCTCTCCCAAACTGTGGTGCCCAAAATGGGACACAGAACTCCAGCTGAGGCCTCGTTAGTCCAAAGCAGTGTGGAAGAGTTATACCTCATGTCATCTTTAAAACACTCTTGCTAATACATCACAGAATTATATTAATTTTTTTAAACAATATTTCATTGTTGATTCATATTTTGTTTGTGATCCACTATAACCCCAAGATGCTTTTCTGCAGTACTCTTTCCTAGACAATCACTCACTTCCTTTTTTTTTTATTTGTGCCATTCTGTATTCCTTCCTAAGTATAGTCCTTTTGCATTTGTCTGTATGGAATTTCATCCTATTTATTTCAGACCATTTTCTCAAAATACTCAAGATCATTTTAAATTCTGATCCTGTTCTCCAAAACACTTGAAATCTCTCTCAGCTTCATATGTCCACTCACTTTATAAATGTGCTCTCTATGCCATTTCCACTTCATGCGTCAGATGAAGTGGGTTGCAGCCCACGAAAGCTTATGTCCGAAGAAATCTGTTAATCTTTAAGGTGCCAGAGGACTACTATAAGGTGGGTGCACAACTGGTTGGAAAACCATATATAGTACACAGTCAAGTAGGAAGGGCATATTTAGTGTTATTGTCTTTCTCTCTTCGTTGAGTAATGGACCTATCCTGCCCTTGGTCTTCCTCTTGCTTCTAATGTATTTGTAAAATGTTTTCTTGTTATCCTTTATGTTCTTAGCTAGTATAATCTCATTTTGTGCCTTAGTCTTTCTAATTTTTATCCCTATATACTTATGTTGGGGGTTTTTATATTAATCCTTTATAATTTGACCTGGTTTCCATCTTTAATAGTCTCTTTTTTTAATTTCAGGTAGTTGAAGATCTCCTGGATAAGCCATAGTGATCTCTTACCATATTTTCTATCTTTTCTACTCATTCCTTCACTACACATAAATATCTCTTCCACCCTTAAAATCCTTTAATAGCAGTACTCTATCTCACAGGGCTTTTTGTTGATAACTATATAAAAGATTGTGAGGTATCCATTACTGTGATCCTTGGTGAATACCTAAAAAATGATATCTGCAGCAAAATTAACTCAAAAATCCCTCAGGCCTTGAGCTATCAGTCTGAAGACTCATTATCTGTGTGTGCCTGCTCCCTCTCCCTATGGATTGATAGGCTGTTCATCTCAGTAGCTAGGGGCAGCTAGTAGTCGACCAATTGAAGCTACTTCTGGTAGAGGCACACAGCCTCTAGGAAAAGCTATTGCTTGCATTGCCAACATTCACTTTCCCAGCAATATTCAGTGTTGTTATACCACTTTGGATGGGGAACTTACCTGTAGAGATGCTGCGCATATAGATTCATAGACTTTAAGGTCAGACGAGACCTTTATGATCATCTAGTCTGACCTCCTGCACAGTACAGACCATAATAACTTCACCCACCCACTCCTGTAATAGACTCATTTTTCCTCATTACCACCCAGTCCGTATCCCGTTTCCTCATGGTGTTTCTAAGGTAGAGAGTTCTGAAGTTTCAGCCAGTAGCTTACTCTGCAGTGCTTTCGTATTCCATATAAACACAGTCTCCTTCCACTCAGACTCATCTAGGCCTTGGAGCTATTCAGGCCTGCCTGGTTTGTTTAAATTATCCTCTTGAATCATTAGTGCAGTATATCTTCTGACTAGTGCGCCCTTTGAGTAAAAAGTAAAACATACTGCACATGGTATTTATATTTTTACAGTATACTGCCCTAAGAACATACTTCTTCTATAGTTTTGCTTGTAATAGTCTCTTTTTGCCTTTAACGGTCAAAGTATTAAGCTTATTCTGTATGGAAAAAAATTAAAATATGGGTTTGGAACTTTTTAAGTTACGAATGTTGGAAATATTAGAGATTTTTGTTTGTTGAAGAATTATTTTTCTGCTTGTATATAATGGAGATGTGTGGCATAAATGCCTTAGTTAGCTTAATACATCTTACAGATCTCAGGGTTATCAATTTGTAATTGTAAGCAATTTATTTAGAATGGGGACTGTCCAGTCTTGGTGTTTTGGTTAAGGAGACAACAACATTTAACTGCAACATATTTGTGCAGAAGTTATTTTATAATAGTTCCTTTTCTGCCCATTTCTGAAATATGTACAATACACTCCAAGCATTTCAGAGACGTCATAGTCTATTGGACGGTAAATCCTAGGCTTTAAAAAATTGTTCCAGTATGTGCTCGCATAGCAATCAGTGTTTCCTTGCTCCTTTGGAGATGTTAAAGTATTTCAAGTATGAAAGTAAAATGGGATTTTTTAAATTTTCTAAATACTGTTCCTCTCACGCTAGCTTGTCTATGCTTCCATGAGAGATTTTTTTCAGTTGATGCTTGTGAAAGAATTTCAGTGATTTTGGAAGTCTTTTATTAACATGGGGAAGAAAGGTTCATGACTGTTTAGGACAGTTCACTCAGTTTCAGATAAACAGGGCAGGATGAGATGTGAACTTCTCAGATTGCTCACATTATACTTAGAGTATAATGTAATTCCACCAGCAAAATGATCCTAATCCAAAGATTACCAGTTGTCACTGGTACACTGGCTTGTTATATCTCACAGAAGTGGCTCCAGTCACTATAACACTTTTGAATTTAATGTAAGGAGACTCAATAATAATCTCATGGTATTAACAATATGAAGCACATTACAGTTATTAAAATATAATTTGCTAGAAGTGACTATGCTACTTCCCTATATCCCCAGTGCCTAATCTACTAAAACTTCTCACTAACAAAACACTCGAGTCAAAACAATAAAAAATATTAATTGGCAACTGCTCATTTTTTGTAACTTAAATGTAATTTAATCCACTAGCAAAATGGCTCAAGAATTTGTAGGTGACTTGGTGCCATCTGTACATTGGAAAAAAAAATACATTTTTTTTTGTTTTGTTTAAGGACAGATCCTCCAGGGGAAGAATATATTTAACATTCTGTTTATTGCTTCTTAGTGTGTGAACAACAGAACATTCATAACCATAAAAATACTAAAATACATAATATTTTGTGTGCTGTGATATATTCTAGAGTCAAGCAATCCTTTCCTGCCTAACAATAAGTGCTCTTCCCAAAGGCATTGTAAAAGGAAATGTTTGACAAACGTTTAAAAGGGAATGTGAAAGAGAGCAAAGCCACATTGCTTGTGTATCAATCGTCCATTTACTTGAGGAAAGTACAATATAATTCTTCTCCATCAAAATGGGCCTAATACAAAACCAACTGAAGTCAATGCAAGTATTTTAATTGATTTCAATAGAATTTGGATCAGACTTTATGTGAATTGCCTCACAAATTATTTATAATAGAAGTACAGGTTTATATAACAGACAGGATCAAATAAAAGTGTAACACATTTTTTAAAATATGTTTATTCATATTGATCCTAAGAGATGTACATAGTTTCATGATAAAGCATCATCCCAATGGCTAGTCATTCTGACTCTTCCAGATGCACTTCACATCAATATACCTAATCCTAGCAGCCAGGTGTGTGATCTACCATCTTCTTATATGGTGCCTACTGGGAGCACCATAAAGCAAAGATGAAAGTGGAAGGTTATTTCAAGGAAGCTGCAAATATTGAGGGTATAAAATTCAAAATTAAACTGTTTGCATATTCTTGATGTAATATGTTTTATGAATGTGCATATACCAAAATAAATAGCAGTTTAATGTAGACAAGTCCTAAATATAAAAAGGTTTTGTACAACAGTGACTTCACCTAATTCGTATCTTGTAAACATACCCTCACCATTGATTTTCACTATGTCAGCATCTACTTGTCTTGGTTTCAGATCAACACTACCAGTAATTTGTTCTACAGTGTCTATTCTGCACTCAAAGATGGTGCTAATGTGTGTTCTCCAACAGCAGTTGGAGTTTTGGTTTTCAGCAGCAAGAAAGAATCAATGACTGTTGATATAATTATTATAATATTATAATTATTAGATGTATATAATATAATATTATAATTATTGAGCAGTAGCAGGGACTAAGTTCCCTCTCCATATCACCTTCTTCCATCTCCCAAATCAAATTGTTAAAGCTGTTGTAAGGTGATGGAGAGATTAACCAACCAAGAAAGTGTTGCCAACAACTCTTATAGTTCTATCATGTTTTGGATATTCAGTGGTTTCTTAAAAGCTTAGCTCCTGGAACCATATGATTCTGGGTAGGTCTACACTGCAGTGTAAGCCCAGGGTTCAAGCCTATCTCCTTTTCTGTCTATCCCAAAATTGCACTAACCCAAGGCTCGAATCCAAGGTCTCAGGACCTCCTGGGGGGATGGTTTGAGCCCAATTCAAACTGAGACCCGGGGCTCAAGCCTTCTTGCTCTAAAGTGTAGATGCAGCCCCATTGGATTTATGGTCTGTTAGTCAGTCAAAATTATACAATCCAACTTTCTTTGGTTATCTTTGGTGGACAATCAAGTTTTCCAATACAGCACCATAAACAAAAGGCAAGAATGGCTACATATTGGGAGGGCACTTGGAAGTCTGAGATATGGGTGGCTAGACTCAAGCCCGTGTTATGCAGTGTAGACTCTGCAGCCCCACAGTGGACCCAGGCTTCAATGATTCCTACCCTGTGGTTACAAATGAATGTAAATACTGAAGTTCTAGGTTAACTAACCCAGGGTCTGCTAAATAAAGTTCTGTTAACCCTGAGCTTATATTGCACTGTAGACCTATTTTCAGTTTTCATCTAAAAGAAAAGTAAGTTTCTAGCCTTCCTGGTTGCAGAGAAAGCTTTAAAACATGAACCCTTAAGGCTCAAACATCAGACAGCAAATAAAAAGATCCAAAAATTATCATTTAAAAAAAACATTACCTCATTGATTTGGATGATTTGTAGGGTCAGACTCATAGAATCGTAGAAACTGGAAGGGAGCATGAGAGGTCATTGGCTATGTCTACACTTGCTAAAATTAGTTCAAATTAGTTAGTTCAAACTAACTAATTCGAACTAATTTTAGTTAGACAGCAGAGTCCTGTGGCACTTTTAAAGACTAACAGATTTATTTATCGTATGAGCTTTCGTGGGAGAAAATCGATAAATAAATCTGTTAGTCTTTAAAAGTGCCACAGGACTCTGTTGTCTTTCTACAATAGACTAACACGGCTACCCCTTTGGAATTTAATTTTAGTTAGTTCAAATTAGCTTAATTCGAACTAGCATGACCACACTGGAATGTTAGTTCAAACTAAGCAAGCACTTGCTTAGTTCGAATTAGCGATCCCCATTCATTTCAATGGCCGGTTAATTCGAACTAAGAAATTAGTTTGAATTAACATGGCCACATTGGTTAATTCGAACTAGTTAGTTCGAATTAACCTCTTAGTTCGAATACCTATTCTTATTAGTTCGAAGTAAGGAAGCCCTTAATTTGAACTAACTAAAGCTTAGTGTAGCCATGGCTTTAGTTAGTTCGAATTAAGCCTCCTTAATTCAAACTAACTTGCCAGTGTAGACATAGCCATTGAGTCCGGTCCCTGCACTCATGGCAGGACCAAGTACCCTCTTAAACCATCCTTGACAGGTGCTTGTTTACCCTGCTCTTAAAAACTTCCAGTGATGGAGATTCCACAACCTCCCTAGGCAACTTGTTCCAGTGACTAAGCACCTTGACAGGTAGGAATTTTTTCCTAACGTCCAACCTAAACCTCCCTTGCTGTAATTTAAGTCCATTGCTTCCTGTCCTATAATCAATGATTAAGGAGAATAATTCATCATGTTGAATGCCTGCTGAAACAAAAACTTCCATTACAAACCAGTCCTTTTCGTTAGGGTTTATCTTTTTTTAACCCAAAGGTGTCCAAAAGAAAAGCAAATCAACTAAAAACACTTGTCAACCACTGACAGGGGCCTTTCCAGCTTTCAGCAAGACACGGGAGCAAATCCATTCCCCTCCCTCTTATGGAGCCTCCTCCGCTGTACCTTGCACTTTCCTTTTACAGCCTCATCCCAGGTCAGGCACATGATAGGCTGGGAATCTAGTTACTCTTTGCTTTCTAGGATGTAAGGAGTGCCTTCCTATCTCATCACAAATGCCTTCTTCTCCTTTTTTTTTAATAGGTGAGAGATCATCTCAATAAAAAGTTGTAGAAATCTAATTCATTTTTTACCAGTTTTGCTGTTCGTTTTTTGCTTTCTATAAGATGCTTGGTGTTCCACTTTCCAGTCCTTGTATACCAGGAAAATGCTGTTTGTCTTTTGGGTTTTCAGCCCTGCATTGGGAATGTTTCCTTCTTTAAAAATCTTGTTCATTAACATGTATATTAAACAATCATATCAAAACATTTAGGATTTTACCAGTGTCCCTTTAAAGGGTATATATTGTATTGTGCTCTTCAGTGGAATTTTCTTCTTTCATAGGACGTCCATATTGACTTAAACATTAAACCCACTGCACTTTTTTCAGCATCAGAGTTTTACCTTTACGTTCTGTTATGCTCACTGTCCCATTGTTTGACTGCTGAAGTTCTAATATAGTTAGTGAACTGAAATGTCATCCCATTCTCCTATAGTACCATCTGTAACTTCAGAATGTATGCTCTGTTACAAATATTAATAAGTAGAGTTCTCATTACTTGGCAAGAGAATGTAAGAATTTGCCATACCAGATCAGAACCAACATCTATCTAGTCCAGAGTCTCGTTTCTAATAGTGGCCAGAACCAGCTGCCTCAGAGAAAGTGCAAGAAACCCCACCATTGTTATGGAATTAACTGTCCTATGGAAGGCATCTTTATATAATCCCCTTTAATTGAGGTTGTTTTATATTCTGAAGCATGAGGCTTCATATCCCTTGTAAAACGCTTGCTTAGCTTTAAAAAAAAAAGGCCAAAACAGAACGACTCTGAGGATTCTTGGTATCCATGTAAAATATCCAGGCCTTTTTACTTGGATTGTATACTGATATCTCCACAGTGAACTTTAGAGGTACTTGATTTCTTGCTTCCTGCAGTGCTTTGTGGTCTATAACACTATCTCATCACTTGCTCTGTGTACGAAAGTAAAGGATCTCAACGTTGAGAGTATAAAGGAGCTTTGTGAGATCTTTTCAGTGCAAGAGAGTTGCTCCCTTCTCCAGGATCTGAATATGGAGGTGCACCTCAGCCTGCAGATCTCTTCATGCTCATGCAGAAGGAAGGAGTCACCCATCTCCACAGCATCATCACCTCCCACTTGATTCTTCCCCTCTTTTAGACTCCATGGAAGGCACTGTGTAGATCTCTGGTCTGCTCTGGAGGAGAGGCTGGAGATTAGATTTGCCAGGGGATGAATTGGGGGGGGAGCACATTGGTCCCTCTCTAGCTCAGTGGATAATCTTCAGAAAAGATACTTGAATTATCTCTTCTGCTGCCCCTCTTCACTGCAGAAGGGTAACTGAAGCGAGGTGAACCACAGCACAAGAGACTATTGAGGAGGAGAATTGGCAAGCAGAACCAATGCAGGTGGCTTTTTCGTCCTGTAAGATTTGTGGAGCTGAGGGAAAGAGGTAGCAAACATTGCCACCTAATGGGATGAAATGGAGAATCTCGTTGGAGGCAGTTCTTTTTGAGATTTACCTCACCACTGGATCCTTATGATGAGTTTTCCCACAGGAGTGAATATGTGGCCTTGTTCTTGTCACAGTGGAACAGCACAAAACTCATGAGAGCCACTATTAAACTCTGAGAATCATAGCCAGACAGCAATAATACTATGATAGTACTAAAATAAGAATTCACTTTCCAGTGGGAATTTTCTATATTCAGTTCACTAGAGCCTCTAAGAGCAGATAAGTGCTATTGACAACTGCAGCACGCAGTATACCCTAGGGAAGAGTTAGTCATTCTGTGTCATAGCATAAGGGGAGGAACTAGAAGAATTTCAGTTTTTAATGACGTTTTTGTGTGCCAGTATAGTTAGTTGAACTGCTGAGCTTCTGGGCCTTTCCCTTCTAGTAACCTTTGAGACATCGTGAAAGCTTACCTTACCTCTCTTGAGCCTGATCTCCATTCTTCAAAAGAGCTGCAGGGAAGACAAAAGCTTTGAAAATTTCCTGGCAGACAGCAGAAGGGAGGAAGGAAGAGTCTGGCAGCTGAGAAAAAACAATCTCCTCTTCCTTCCATTTTAATGTAGAATCTTCTCTGCTAATTTTGGCTATGTCTACACTGGCAAGTTAGTTCGAATTAAGGAGGCTTAATTCGAACTAACTAAAGCCATGGCTACACTAGGCTTTAGTTAATTCGAATTAAGGGCTTCCTTAATTCGAACTAAAAAGTTCGAATAGGGTATTCGAACTCAAGGGTTAATTCAAACTAACTAGTTTGAATTAACCTATGTGGCCATGTTAATTCAAACTAATTTCTTAGTTCGAATTAACCGGCCATTGAAATGAATGGGGATCGCTAATTTGAACTAAACAAGTGCACATTCCAGTGTGGCCATGCTAGTTCGAATTAAGCTAATTCAAACTAACTAAAATTAGTTCAAATTAGTTAGTTCGAACTAACTAATTCAAACTAATTTTAGCAAGTGTAGACATAGCCTTTGTGAGTCCAGTTCTTCCACGAAAACTCCTTCCTCTACATCCTTGCTTTCGCAGAACCATGTGAATGCTTATAATTTACCGAACAGGAATTCATGCTCTGAGATTTTTTAACTTCACTGAAATGAAGGAGAGGCTTCTGGAGAGGTAAAGCAGGAAATATAATAAATATTTCTCTTAAAAAATAAAAAAAAGAATAGTTGGATGCATAAGATTTTAAAAACAATTCCAAAGGCTTTGAATAGATTTACATAAAAGAAGATGTTCAGACAGGGATTTATTGGTTTTTACAGTTATATTTTTATTAATCCCTCCACCATTGTGAGGTAGGTGGCATTGATTTCCAAGGGACTTAGGCACAAAAATATTTTTTGAGGATTTGGGCCATTGATCAAAGGATGAAGAGAGAGTTTTAACATCCACTACTGACAGTCTGACAATGTTCAACAGCACTAAATTTAATTTTTAAAAAAGGTTTTGATTCTTCATTTTTAAATAAAATTCTCAACCTCAATAAAGTACTAGGGTAGAAAACCTATACTCTTTGACCATGCAACAAAGACTGCTATATCCAACAGGGCACTAGTTATGTTAGACTGACCTCTGTGAGATTGAATTTGGTAAATCTACTTTAAATTCTGTGTTTTGATGCTTATCCTTTAAATCAGGAGTTCAATATACGTCCTTTGCATGCTAAATCTTCTGATTCTTTCCCTCTGAGTATAGAATTTTAATGTCTGCCCTTGGAATGAGGAATTTGTTCTTATACAGGTAGATGGTTGTCAGCCCATCCAAATCAATATCTAGGATTCTTGAAGCCATTATGCTTATCACAAAATTGCAGCGAAGGCGAGGGACAGCTACTGAACCTAATAACTGTGTCAATTATGTTTAAGTGAAGGTTCTCAACAACATTAAAGATTTAAGTATAAGGCTGTTTAGGAATAGAATTAAATGTACACTCAAGGGGGAAAAACAAGAGAGCTCCCAAAACACTGGACTTTAAGTAATAGTCCTGTTAGAGTAGAAAAGATTAAATACCTCATGTTTCAGGCATCGGTCAAAGCTTGTTTGCATGCTTATGATGTTAGTGAGATTCCCCCCCGCCCCCATGTAACAGCAAAATGTATCTTCTGAATTATATAATCCTAACAGTATTTTAATACCTAGGTAATGTGGATTGCATAATGAACTGATTTTTTTTGTTTGCGTTTTTTTTGTTTACCTTCTCAGAAAAACATGGCCTTGATTTTAAGACGGGCTTGATTTTGCAGTATCTATTCTGTTCAGTCAGCCTTCAGTCATCAAGGCAAGAGGACTGCTATGCAGAAATGAGGTTGATAATGAATATTATATAACTAAGAATAAAATGACTATTATCTCTGGCTTGACATAAATTTGTGACAGTATTCTTTGGTTTCTGTAAGACAGGTCATAAAATATGTAGCTCTGTTTTTTCCCTTTAATCTATTTGCTGCTAAAATTATAAAAATGTGCATAGAACCTACATGTAACTTCTAGAAAGAATCAGATGTTTAACCTCAGTCTTTGATGAGATGTTGATGACATCAGGAAAGGAACAACTGTGGAGAGGGTTTATCTCTCTCTTGTATCTAATTTCATATTCTGTAAACAAAAATCAATGGGCCTTTCAGGTTCTAGTGGGAGATTCTCATGGCTGGCTTCTTAATTTTAAATATATATTGAAATAGTTATATCCATTTTCAGTTATTGGTTTATGGTCAGGCAGTGCTTCCCAACCATACTGTTTTAGTTTAAGGCAAGTTCTTTCTCCTAGCCCACCATCTACAGTATAGTTTTGGAAGTAGTAAAGCCTAACAGAGATTTTGAAAAATGTGTAAGTAGCTAATATATTATGATAAACTAATCCAGTCACCATTCCTTCCCCTCCATGTCCCTCCCCTGGTTAATTTAGAGCAGTAAACAGTGGTTCCCAACCTGTGGCCTGGGGGCCAAAAGTGACCTGTGAGGGCTTTCAAAGTGGCCCACGGCTCCCCTCCTGCTGGCTGCAGAAGAAAGTTGCTGTCTAAGGACCTAGGCAGAGCGCATTTCCATGGGGCTAAAAGACTGGTACAGGCTCCTTGCTTCAGCCAAGAGGATAAGAGATCAGCTGGAGCCAGAGGGACGGGAGCACTGATCTTGCATCCCCATGGCTGGAGAAGGGAGGAGCCACTGCCTAGGGAGCCTGGTGGAGCATATGGGGCTACAGGAAGTGTGTGGTTTCCCTGCTACAGTCGGAGGAGAGGAGGGGATGAGGGATCAGAGAGGAACTCCTTTTGTCTGGCTGTGGGGAGGAAGGAGAGAGGAGCTGCAGGACTGTAACAATATCTGTGGCCTGCTAATCAAAAAGGTTGGGATATAGAGCACGAAAACAGAGTTTTATCTGTGATAAGATTGCTCTACTGAGACAC
>ML686006.1:9788782-9891580 GCA_007922175.1 Pelusios castaneus
TCTCCTCCTTCCTTCTCTTTTTTCTTTCTCTCCCTTCTTTTTTAAAACTTTTTAAAAATTAATTTTAAATAAAAGCCTTTCTTAAAATTAGATTTCAATTCCAAATTCATTCCAATTAAATTAATTAAACACAATTAATTAATTCTATTTACAATCACTTTATCTTCAATTAATGCCTATAATTTCTGTCTTGTGAGTTTTCCCCAAAAATTTATTCTGAAAAAGTTTTTCACATGGCTTGAAAATTTTGCACACAAGCCACCAAACCTAGAGGGAACATTGGCTACTAGTTGCGTACACAACAGCAGGCCAGCAGGCTAACATCGGTCAGTCCCACACTCTGGGCCTGGCCGGAACCCACAGCACCAACAAAAAGTGTGTGGATGCATTACTGCCTGCCACCCAGTACCCAGAAACACAGGCCAGCAGCAGACGTGATAGCTACGCGTTCACGTTTTTTTCTAACTATAATACGGCCCCCCAACAGTCTGAGGGACCGTGAACTGGCCCCCTGTTTAAAAAGTTTGAGGACCCCTGTTATAGAGAATTCTTTCTTGGTGACTAGCTGGTGAGATTTGCCCACATGCTTAGGGTTTAACTAATCACCATATTTGGGGTCAGGAAGGAATTTTCCCCCAGGGCAGATTGGCTAGAGTTCTAGGGGTTTTTTGCCTTCCTCTGTAGGATTGGGAATGGCTCACTCACCGGTGGACTCTCTGTATCTTAGTCTTTAAATCATGATTTGAGGACTTTAATAGCTCAGTCATTGGTTAGAGGCTTACTGAAGGAGTGGATGGGTGAGGTTTTGTGGCCTACATTGTGCAGTAGGTCAGACTAGTTGATCATACTGGTCTCTTCTGACCTTAGAGTCTATGGCTATGTCTACACTAGAAAAAGTTAGGTCGACTTTGTTAAGTTGACTTAATAAGGTCGACTTTAAGTTGACCTAAAGTTGACCTTATTAAGTCGACTTAACAAAGTGGTTTCCCTGAACGGGGACTTAGTAAGTCAACCTAACTGCCCTTAGGTCAACCTAATAAAGTGGATTTAAGCGTCCACACTGTGCTTAGGTCGACGTAAGGAGTCGACTTAAGGGTTAGGTCGACCTAACTGGTGGTTCTTATTAGGTCGACCTAAGCTTTCATTAAGTCGACTTAAGGAATTTCTTAAGTCGACTTAATGAAAGCCTGGTGTGGACAAGGACTAAGTTAGGTCAATTTAAGCCTCCTTAAGTCGACCTAACTTGCAAGCGTAAACATAACCTATAAGTCTATGTTCACCCACTGGTCACAGTGAGCAATGCTAGTTTTATTGGATCAGTGAGGCATGAACTTCAGAACTGAAGGCCTCCCACTTAATGCTATCAGCCCTGGCACCCGCGAGAACTGAATTGGGGGCATACCAGCCTAAGCACTTCCACTGATAACAGCTGTCACAGAACTGTATGAAAAGAGCTGGTCTTCTAAATAACCAGGCACCAGTTCATATAGGACTTTCCATATCAATGTTAGCACTTTAAATTGTACCTAGAAATGAACAGAAAGCCAGTGCAGTAACAAATAACTGGTCTAATATGCTCAGTACAAATAACATTGCTAAATTGTTGCTTAGCCACAACCTGCCCTAGTTGATGCTTCCAAATAGTTTATGATATAACCTGTAGTCTAACTGGAGCTCAAAATAGTGTAGGTCTTTGTGACAGGGTGACCTTGCCCCATCCTCTGGGGTGAGGAAACCATGCCCCCTCATCCTTACTGGTCCAGCTGCAGCATCAGTATAAAGAAAGCAGCTCAGATCAGTATGGGTAGATAGCTGAAGGGGAAGGTTGCCTATTGCGGGCCCAATCCTGGGAGCTGCTGCAGCCCCAGACTTCTGAAGCTGGAGATTCAGACAAGCACCCAAAACCTGATTGTTGTACATCTGATATCTGAGAAGAATATCTGATTGCCTGAGGCTTCACACCCCGATGAACTCAGAGGAACCAAAAGTGTGTGCACTACACCTTCAGGAGACAGGGTAGGAAGTGGCCCAGGGTGGGTGGTTAGCTATTGAGCCATGAGGCATCAGTGTGTTGTGGTTGGATCCCTGCTGGTGGTTCCGCCACTCTCAGGGCCCTGGGCTAGGACCCGGTGGTGCAGGAAGGGCTGGGGTACTCCTACCTTGACTGCCACCCACCCCATCCCGTCTGGCTATTAGGCCACACAGCCCTAAAGACAAGGGCAGTCACATTGACTCTGGCCTCTAGGCCACCAAGCCCTGAAGGCAAGGGCACATCATGCCTTCCTGCAATTAAATGGAAATAATATGGGCGTGTTGTGTCATATACTTTATTGAAAGCTGCCCAGGAGCTGAGGGAAGCCCAGTAAACTCAAGCTAAAGCACTCTCACCTTGCCTCAAAGAAGTGACAGATGTGCTTGCCCTGCGACAGTCCTATATAAACAACTGGAATTTGGGGTGAGGTATTTGTTTTGTTTTGTTTTTTCTGGTGGTGGTAATTTCTTAAATAGTAAAACACTTGAAATTTAAATATGTAGAGTTCCTAGAACTTTCCCCACCATAAAGACAATAAAGGAAAAATGAAAGTGAAATCAGCACTCATAAAACTGAGAGACAGCCCTAAAGAATGAGGGGTTCTCTCCCCCCCCAAGTCTTAGAACAGGGGCAGCAGGAACACAAGCTTCCTTTCTGTGTCAGCTAGTGTGCCTCACTCCTGATCGGAAGGGCCCACTTCTGTTAGCTAGAGAGTAATTCAATCTCCACATACACTCAATCTGTGGCCCCGTGCTGAGACTGCCAAGAAGGGTTCCAATTAGTGCCAATTGCAGACTGTGACAGTTTTAAAGATCGACTTTCACACTGTGCCAAACCTTTAAGAGAGAACATTTATATAAAAAGCAATTTGCTTTGACAGTAATTTTCTGTATTCCTTTTGCTATTACTGAAGATATTTATGTTAGAATCTGAGTGTCCTCTCTCTTAGCCTAGTTTCTACTTCTGCTTGATTCTGCAGTGCAGGTGCAGTAATAATCATATGCTTATGGTTTTTTATGTGGCAATTTTAAGCATCCATTATTTAAACCATTTGGGGGTCAGATTTGTTTGAATACGAGCCCATCTTCATATGCAGACTAATTCTGCTTCTGGAAATCTTCAGACTTAAATCTCTCAAGAAGATTTTTTTTAATGCTTTTTCCTGAATCAGTGTAGCTATCCAAACTAAAATATTACTGGAATAATTAAACACACCACACAGTATCTTTAAAGATTCTAATAGATTTTCATTGGACCTCTCCAAATTTAGTGGCTCATTGTATTCTCCTACCAGTAGCCATGGGTGAGATTCTCTAAGAGCTTTAAGTCATTTTCATACTTCACCCCACCTTAATCTTATCCTAGGCTGCTCTGGGGCCCTCAGTGTAATTTAGATAGCTCTGCGTGCCCGTCTCAGTTAGGGAAGCCTTCTAGGGCTGCCTTCTGGGCCACAGGGCTTCCTGGAATCCTCAGTGCTGTATACTTTGGCCAGCATAGCAGTGCTTGCAAATGTGTCTTTGAAAGGCAGTCATATGACTGTCTTCCTCAGCGACTGTACTGGAGGAATTCTCCTACAGCCAGATCCAGGGCTTTAGGGTTGCTTTGCAATCCTCCAGTAGCAGAGAAAGGGTTTGACTAGGCTTGTCCAGCCACTGGCTCATGGGATAGTCTTATAAGGGGTGTCTCTTTCTCTCTTACTGAAGCTGTTCCATTGTGGATAAATATTGAACGGGTCATTGGATCAGAGAGAAAGAGCAACAGTTAATGCCATCAAGCCTGGTACTCGGGCACCCATGTGAGGGATGCAGCGTGCCGGTATAAATCTCAGCCCAGCAAGATCCAAATATGAAACACAGACCTTTGTCACATAAGGCAGAGACCCAAAATGCAAGACACAAAATAAAAATGTCAGAGAAGGAAGATCCTAGTGACATCATTGACTTTCTGAACAAGAGTTTTAGAATCTCATGATTAATTCTGAATGGCTCTGACATATGTTCGGGCCTATGAAGGAGAACCTCTTTGATTGACATAATGAAAATAATACTCCTGTTGTGTAATACCATTACTAATTACTGTATGCAATGTTATCTCCTCTTGTTGGGAACCCTATTGTCTTATCTATAGAGTGTGAGGTACCTAGTATGCATGTGAGAGCTGTGAAACAATTAATATTCTCCAGTAAAATGAATAGCTAATAATATTTTTAAATTCTCATTTCTTAAGAATGACTACAGAGTGTGCACTTCCCTTGTTCTCCTTCCTTACATATTGTATTTTCTGTAATTTTGAGGCACAGAGCCAACTTCCTTGGTCCACATTTCTACATGCGATACTTCCCCAGCCCACTTTTCCAGTGGTTCTGATTCAAATGGACATGAAATGGCAAAAGAAGGACCATATTTCCCCACCTGCAAATTCAAAATCAATGACTAACACTGCACTGGAATGTTAACAGCTCATGTAGTCTGGGACAAACAATACTTAGTAACCCTACTTTGATCTTTTTTTAATGTTCTGTAATTTGATTCTCAGACTACTTGTATTGTCATCTTCTTACAGCTTAAGTACCTGCAGGGAATAGACGTAGTGGAAAAATATAATCATAATACAAGATGTTGCAAAGGTCAATGAGATGAGGAACTGAGTTTGCCATTCTTGTTGCAAGTTTATGATTGTGGACTTGTTCTCTTTAGTTAATTCCCTTTCCTGGAAAGGAAGAGAACTCGACCACAGGCACTTGAATTCTTTGTTGGTTGGGCAAATAGATGACAGAGCACTCTGAAAATCTGGAGGCTTTGAGTACAATCTCTCTGCAGATCATTATGTGAGGGGTGGATTGGTTGAATAAAGATGTGAAAATCTACTTAAAATGTCTGGGATTTCCGTATGCTAGAATACCTTTCTGAAACTATGATTTAGGTATAGAGATAAAAAGGAAATTAAAGCTTGTGCAAAGAAAAAAAAATAACAGTGAGATTTTTGTCTTTGCCTTATGCTGTTGCCTTCCTGAAGCTTCTAGGAGAGCAGTGATGGAAATTGAACTTTGCTCATTTGGTTGGTTTATTTATGTATTTATTATCTAATAGCAAACACACATATACCTTGGATGGTGTTAAGGGGCGAGCCGGGGCGTGGCGTGTAGGCGTCAACCCCACTCTGCTGGCCCCCCCTTTCTTAGACTACTGGGCTGCCCGTGAAGCTCAGGACAGCCGGGCCTAGTGGCCACAAAGTCAATACACCACCCTTGGGTCAGGGCAATCAGGCCTAGCGGCCACAGAGTCAATACACCGCCCTTGGGTCAGGGCAATCAGGCCTAGCGGCCACAGAGTCAATATACTGCCCTTGGGTCAGGGCAATCTGGCCTAGCGGCCACAGAGAGCAGTGCCCGGGTAGGGGGGCTCAGGCCCTCCCGCTCCACTGAGCCCCAGCCCAGGGCCCTATGGAGGTCCGGGGTCGCGGCACTCTGCCAGCGGGGGTCTGCCGAAACACGCTGGCTCCACCCCTGAGCCTATGACGCGGGCCCCTGGGCTACTTCCTACCCGGGTGACTGATGGTCCTCCTGTGTGGTCCTGGTCCGAGGCTCTTTCGGGGCTTCCCAGGTTACCGTCCGCAGGTGGGTCTCTGGGCTCCAGTCACGAGATGGCCACTCCTGGTATCACCACGCCACGTCAGCGTCTCCCTCTTGGGCTGCCTGGCGCTCCTCCCCTTCCTCGGAAGGAGCTTCAAGTGGAGGTCCTTCCTCCTTGCCGGTCAGCCCCAACTGAGCTGAGCTGCCCTCTTTTATGCAGGGAGAGCAGTCTGATCATGCCCAGCAGGGCTCAGAGGGCGGGGCCTCCCCCACCCACAGTGTTTGTTGGGCTTCTTCAGTGCGGGGTGAGCTCACCCCGTCATAGATGGGTATATATTGACAAACTGATCACATGCCCCAAATTATGTACATTGATGGAGTAATGAAATATACAGGCTTTAAAATAGATATGTGGCTTATATCTATGTAGGAATTCTATGGTGATGTGTGTGGTTGGGGTTTTATAAGCATGAGTTTGGACTAGACCTATTACCGGAGCTTGGAAGTCATGTGTGAGTGGGATAATGATACTTAGCCTCCTATACAAAGTGTTTGAGATCGAAAGATGAAAAATGCAAAGTATATAGAAGCAAAGTATTATTATTATTATTTATGGATGTGGGTAATCTCAAACAGAGATTACATGCCAACATTGTATATTTTGCATGCGTTGTATAATGACAACACTTTAAAGTTCTCCAATATTTGGAATGTTATAATAGGTTCCCGGGGAGTTGGATTAGTGAGCTGATGGCAAGGGAGGTGTCAATGGGATATGAAATATTTGCCTCATGAAACTGCAATTTATCACTATCATCTCCACAATTCTATGACTAGCATCTCCACAAATCTACCTATAAATCTGTCTACTTACCTATTTGAATGGATGTAGATATAGATAAACAGGTAGACGCCATATCTATGGTGATGAGATTTCACATGATAAATTGCATGTATTGTGTATTTTTTATTGCCCATAATTGTACTTCACTTTTCACTTAGCTGGAAAAGGTGCCCTGTTGTTGTGGTTTATTTATATTAGCTGATTATAAACAGAATTGAGATTTACTTAAAATAATGAACTTTAATTTAATAGTAGTTTAAGGTAATTCCCTTTATATACTTCTATGATCCTAAAATGTACTGTTTTTCTTCAGAAAAGTCAGCACTATGAGTCAAGGAGTACATATTGTTTCATGAGTGAATAAATCTTACTAATAGAATCTGGTCCTAAATGCAGAATATGATTTCTGAAAATAAAAATTCATTCATATAATGTTCCTCCAAGCGACTATTTCTAACTAGGCTAAAATCATTTTTAGACTTGTCTATGAAAAGATCTTTAATTTATGTGCAATATGTAGCTCTTCCAAAGCTTCATTTATTTAATCACTATCATTCAGTGTTGTTGTTATTCTTCTGCCTGGGAGAGAGGCTACAATAGAGAAAATCAAAACTTTTAATCCCTCTTGCTGAAGGAGATATTTGTATTGTTTAAGAAAGTAATGCAGATGTTATGATTAATGGGAAGTTGATGAGAGAACTAAGGAAGTTTTATCATATTTACAATAAATTTGCAAGATTATATGATCAAAGTTTGCCCTCTGTTATATCTGTGAAATGCCACAGACAAGACTGGAATCTGATAGGCTGCTTGGGCTATTCTGTTGGGCCATTTTCTTAGGAGATGTTGGAACCCTTCAAGGAAATGCTGACTTCATCAGGTGCATTCCAAATAGTTTTCTTACTAGTCCTTGAGTATCCCCTCTATTTCCTTTTCCCATGGTTCCACTGATTTTTTCAGTGGTATTTCATTCAATACAGTGAATTGGCAGCACAAAATGATAGCATATGGAACCAGTGACATATAGTGCTTAACTCTACAATTGTGATTTATTTTAGTGTGTTTTACTCAATAGTTCTGGCATTCAAATTAGTTGCATTTCACTTGGCCAGGTAATAAATCACATAAACAGGCAATTAATTACATTTGAAATTAGGAAAACCAGAGGGGAAAAAACAGAAAACCAACTCCATCTCAAGAAAATGGCAGCTAACCTTTTCTTAGCTAATCAAAAACAAGCCATCCAATGATGTAATAAATGAAATATTGACTTGGGTTTTGTCTTTGGGTAATTAAATAAGCATTTATTTGTCCTTTTAGTTATCAGAATCACTTTATCACGCAAAGCTTCCTAGTGGCTTTTTCTACACTGTTAATAACTTTGACTTGGAATTTAGTGTTGCCCTGTGAACTAATTTGCTCAGACAATTGTTACTTACCTGCTTTAATTCACTGGTTTACCCAAAGAAGAGTTATAAGATTTTTAAAGAAGGAGCTTTCTTTAGTGTTCTGTAATAATGTTGTAAATATTTTACACTAATTAGGAAATTCTCAATCTTCCTTTCCTCCAACTCCCAAAAATGAATTCAGGAAGACTCTAAGGCTATGTCTACACTTGAAAAGTTAGGTCAACTTTATGAAGTCGACTTAATAAGGTTGACTTTAAGTCGACTCAAAGTGAACCTTATTAAGTCAACTTAACAAAAGTTTAAAACTTTTAAAATGTAGATGTGGCCCCTTTTTGGCCTTATTAAGTCGACTCAACATTTTAAGTCGACTTAAAAAGGTCCAACTAGGCACTGCTCCACATCTCCACTGACTTAAGTCGACTTAATAAAGTCAACTTAAGCACTAGTTCGAATTAAAACGAGGTGTTATTAATTCGAACTAACTTTCCCTTAATTCAATTTAAGGAGCAGCTTAAGGAAAGCCCAGTGTAGACGCGTAGTAAATTAAGTCGACTTAAGCCTCCTTAAGGCGACTTAATTTCTAAGTGTAGACTCACCCTAAGGGTGTGTCTACACTTGTAAGTTAGGTCAACTTAAGGAAACTTAAGTTGACCTAAACTACTCTCGTCCACACTAGGCTTTTCTTAAGTCAACCTCATTTTAGGTTGATTTAACACTTAAGTTGACCTTATTAGGTTGACTTAAACCAGTGTGGATGGGGATTAGCACCTAAGTCGACTTTATTAAGTCGACTTAAAGTGTTAAGTCGACTTAATAAGGTTGAAAAGGGGCTATGTCTATACTAGAAAAGTTAAGTCAACTTTTGTTAAGTCAACTTAATAAGGTCGACTTAAAGTCCACCTTATTAAGGCGACTTAATAAAGTCAACTTAACTTTTCTAGTGTAGACGTAGCCTAAGGGCCAAATTCTGCCTTCATTTTACCCATTCATCCCCAGTGTCTTAAACTGAATTTGGCTCTAATTCTGCAAGATGTGGATAGCATGAGAAACAACTTTATTTTATTAAACTAGTGAAAGAAAGAAATAGTTTACAAATGATTAACAGATCTGATGAATCCAAATCTATTCCAGGCTCAGTAGAGAAAACTATCATTTTCTCAGTAGAGAAAACTATCATTTTCAGGCACAATTGTTTGATGGAGCAAATAATATCTCCCAATATAAACTGCATAATAACATTCAAGTCAGGTTGTTTTGTTACATTGGAGAACACTTTCATTTTTAACATTCATTGTGACTTTGGCATATTATTCATCTCTCTAATGTGCCGCTATGTGATTGTAATAAATACTTGGTCACAAGATCACAATGTTCTCTCAGGAAGAAAAGCTCGTTATCTTTAGCGTATGAAAGTATGGATCTTCACTCTGTTTTTTTCCTTACAGAAGCTGCAAAGAATCGATCCTCCTTACCGTTGTTCAACCTTACCCAGTAAGTATCTATAGTGTTTCCTGGATTAGTTTCCTAGCAACATATATGCTTTTGTCTTCCTATTTTCTATCTGTGTCTCTGCCTTATTTACATACCAAAAAATATATGTGAAACAAAACCTGCATCTTTGAAGATAAAATTTAAGATGACACACCACTGCATACGTCAGTGGAACAATTTAATAGTAATTTAAATAATAATGATCTGTTTGGACTTGTATCCGGAGTATACCTAATACTTAAAATAGGAGGCTGTGTTCTATTCCCAGGAATCCCACTGACTTGCTGGGCAAACAGGCCAACTGACTCCTCTTTGTAACCAAAACCTCCTGACTCCCGATTTAATAATGTTATCTTCAGCAGTGCCGGAGAGGGAGCTTGGGGCAGGTGAGCAAGGCCAGGAAGGCACCCACCATTAGACTAAACCTTGCTCATGTCTGCTGAAGCCATGCTGTGGTGAGGAGAAAGGTGGGTGCTCGAGGTGGCCAGAGCCAAAGGATATAGCATAGAAGGGGGCACACAGTGCTGTTCTCTTAAAAAAGATAGAATATCCCACTAATTTGTGTGTGTGTTTCCCCATGGACTTGGCACTGGGAGGCAGGGGCCTCAGCTTACCCCATAGCCAGCAGAAATATCAGCACTGTTTGGGACCATGGAATTGTAGCAGGTACAGAAACATAGGGGGCTTTTTGTTGCTAAACAGGTATGCTAATCACCTGCTGAATAGCGGTGCTGGAGTACCTCAGACATTAGTATGGTAAAGGCCATTCTTCCTGAATAGAGCTGGTCAAGACTGGAAAATGGTCAAGATTCTTCATGATAGTGTTTGAAATACTTTTCATTCTGCCAGTATCAAAAAGGAATGCCCACCAAGAGGAATTACAGTATAATTGCTATTTCCTTATTATTTTTCCTGAGAGAAAACAGTTTATGTTTGCTGTGTTTAGCATCTGTACCATTTTAATGCTTAAAACTAACTCTTCACTATAGTTGTAGGTGAAAATAGCAGTAATGTAGATTAATGGTACTCTGGTCAGCTACTCAATGTAATTTATTTAGTATTTTTTAAAAACTTTACTGTTTTCTTTAAACTCATTCATTTTAATTGCAACCAAAACAAAACACTGTGGTCTTCTGGTTCTTCCTGTCAATCTAATAAATCTTTCTCAGGTTAATTTGAATATCATCTCTGCTTATGAGAAAATGATTGAACAGCTGGAACACTTGAAATAGTTTTAAAGTTTTAGTTTTCTGGAAGTTTAGTATTTGATTATCATTTAGAACCACTTTATTCTGTAAATGGATTACCATCCCACAAGGTATCTTACTAAGTTTTGCCCATTGTTCAAATTAATTAACTGGCCTATTGGGTTATGTATTCAGACTTTATGAATGAAACTTATTTTGTAGTCTGAGAAGCTAATTTTGTAGCTAGTCTCATAAATTTTTGACTACTTGGAGTTGATTTTTGACCACTGGACCTTGGCAGTACTGGGTAGAGTAACAACATGTTTAAAAAAAAAACAAAAAACTAGGCTCGTTGCTGTTTTTTCACACCTATCCTTTAGGCTTTGTCAAAGTACAATTTCTAAACAAAATCTTATCTCTCTAATATTCTGGGGCCAAGTCAGCTGCAACAGCACTGCAAATAACTTTTAAACAGGTTTTTAATCAATTAGGCTATGTCTACACTTGTTAATTTAAGTTGACTTAGCATGTCCCCACTCAAAAATTAAGTTGACTTAGAAGGGACCCTACAAAATCGACCTAGAGCATCCACACTGGATGCCTAAGTCGACTTCTAGGGGCTAGGTGGACCTGGGACTGGTCCACGGTGGCAGGGGGGGCACCCCTTGCCAAGTGCCAGGGGGCTCAGTCTTTCCCCCATTGTACCTGGGAACAATGGGAGCTGAGCTGGACAGGGACACTGGCAGGGCATAGGAGCAGGGTGGGCAGGGCTCTGTCCTGCCCTGTGGGGGGGCACACCAGGCTCTGCCTGTGCCAGCCACCCTGGCAGGGAGGGCAGTGGGAGAGCCCTGAAGCTCTTTAAATTGACTTAATGTCGATTTAGGGCTAATCTGCATCTACACTGGCTAAGTCGGCTTAATAAAGATCGCAGATTCACATTGACCTAATTATTGATGGCATTGCTCCTTGAAGGTGTTCAAGCACACAATCCCCATTCTGAGACAGTGTGGGATAAAGGTGTTCAGGCACACAATCTGAGGCAGTATGGAATAAATGTCCAGGTTTTTCCAGAATGACATTGTACACATAGTTGGTAGCATCGGGTATCTGAAAAACAGCACGGCCATGATGGGTCAAACCAAAGTTCCATCTACCCAGTATTCAATTTTCTGACAGTGGCCAGCGCCAAGTGCTTCAGAGTGAAAAAAAGAGTATTGTACCAAAGGTGTACAGCACCCCAAAGCTAAGCCATATTTGTGCGCCCTCCAGGCCTCACGCACCCCCTCATGCGGGGCAGGAGGGGTCCCATCCCCACTCTCCAGCTGCCCCAGTGAGGAAGTGTCTGTACCTGTGGGGGGTTGGGGGGGGCTGTAAAGCTGGGGGGGAAGCCCCCCCACACATTTACCCGGTATGCGGCACCCAACTCTCCCAGTGCCAGTCTCACAGTCTGGACCCAGCTGGGACAGGGAAGCCTCACCCCCATCCCTGACTGAGGAGGGGAGGGGAAAGAACAGAAGGGGGGCCATCCCTTCACAACACATGGGAGGCACTGATGGCATCCCAGCACCTCCTGTGCGCCCCAAACAGGACTGGTCCAGCCCAGCATGCCTCTCCACCCCACACCAGCCACTCCAGTCCACATCTAGGCACCATCTAGGCACCAGCACCTTCAAACACGTGGGGAGGGAGGCACTAAAGGGTGCTCCTTAATGCCCCCTGTGTCCTCTGTGCTCCTGGAAGGGCCAGCCTGGCCCAGATCCCCTACCTCCCCAGCACTTAGCTGTTGCTGCTCCAGCCCAGCACTGGCTACAACAGGACAGCCCCACCCCACTCCCAGCCTTTGGGGGTGCTGGGCCAGCCCTTCATGATGAGGGAGGGGTGCAGGAGACTACCCCCTCAAAGCCTCCTGCATCCCCTACCTTCTGCGCATTGTGAAGGGCCAGGCCAGTAGCCCCTCACAGACTGGCCCACAGGGGCCTGGCCTCCCCACCCCACACCTTGGTATACCACTGGAATATGTAGCCTGATTTTTTATTATTTTGAATTTGGATATGGTTGCCAATGGACCTTATTAAGGGACTTGGGTTCTTGCCAAAATCTGACCACAGAAAATTTTAACAGAAACCTCTGAGTTGCCCTACAGGAATTGTTACATGGATTCTCAAAAAGATTTATTTATGAATACCTTTTATTGCAATAAGCATAAATGATAGACAACATAAAATTGAAAGAGAATTAAATGAACAAATGGGTAACCAAATTACAACCACCTTCTATTCTAATAAACACAGGAAATATTATAAATTATAAAAAGATTTATATTAGATACCTCAGGTTAATATACTTAGCATTTCCCACAGCTTGGTTGAGAGAGAGAGATGAGGTGAAGGATTTGACAATACTAAATGGCTAAAGTTAGAGCATACTCAAACTGTTGAAATAAGTAACTAGCTATTAGGAAGAGATTGGGCTGGCACTGTTATTTGAGCTTAGAAGCTACCCTCAGCAACAGGGCCAGTCCCTTTATACACTCTATAGCATGGGTCAGTTTTGGGTCCTCCTTCTATACCCAAATATGGGTTCTTCAACCCACAATTGTAGGGGTACATTTACTCTTTCAGTTGGTGGGCTCATGCATATGATCAACGTATGTCATCCTTCCAGAATGTTGTTCTGTCTTTCTCTTTATTATTTCTAGATATTTCTGTGGGTTTTGTGGTGTTCTTTTAGATATTTAGGGCCCAGATTACAGCAAGTCCCTTCTTGTTTTGATGTCTCTTGACTGACCTCAGGTAAAGTTCGTGATTAAAATATGGTCCCCTGGGTTTCCATATCACTGCCCCATACATAAATAAATCTATCTTGTGCCAACTTATCTTATGCTAATTTATAAACTCCTGTGCCTCTAGGTGTCTCATACTGGCCCAATATAATCTCTAGGGAAGCCTGCAAGATAATTTGCATTATAACTTTTAATATGAAATGGGTATATTATCCTATGAACCTATGATAAGGCTACAGTCTATACTAACATGATCCCTTAAATGTATCAAGAAAATATGTATGTAGATAGATATATGTATGCAAGCCAAGCATAGGTTAGGTTAGGGGCTACATATAAACAGAATGGTGCCTGTCAGGTGATCCATCTTGTCATCCAGCCATAGCATCTGGTAGTGAGAAATTTAAGGGCACCCAGAGCAAAGGTTGCAACTGTGTGCATATTACCTAATACCCATTGATGAATCTATGCTTAATTAATTTACCTAATTCCTTTTCTGAACCCAGTTATGCTTTTGGCCTTTAGGACATCTCATGTCAACAAGTTCTACCAGAGAGTTGTGTGAAGAAGTACTTCCCTTTGTTTGTTTTAAACCTGCTGCCTATTAATTTCATTGGGTAGGCTCTAATTCTTATGAAAGTGGAGGAGTAAATAACACTTCTCTATTCACTGTCACCATACCATTCATGATTTTATATATCTCTGTCATATCCTCTTTAGTCATCTCTTTCCTAAACTGAACAATCCCACTTTTTTTAGTCTCTCCTCATATGGAAATTATTCCATACTCCTAATAATTTTTGTTCCTTTTCTCTGTACATTTTACAGTTCTAATATATATTTTTTGAGATGGGACTACCAGAACTTCACATTGTATTCAAGGCATGAACATCCCTTGCATTTATATAGTGGCATTTCAATATGTTCTGTTTTATTATCTGTCAACATTCTGTTAGCTTTTTTGACTGCCGCTGCATACTGAGCATATATTTTCAGAGAACTATCCATAATGATTCCAAAAAAAATTTCTGGAATGCTAACAGCTAATTTAAACCCCATCATTTAACATGAATAATAGAGATTATTTTTTCCAATGTGCATTACTGTGCATTTATCAGCATGAATTTCATTTGCCATTTTGTTGGCCAGGCACCAAGTTTAGTGAGATCCCTTTATAACTATTCAGTCAGCTTTGGACATAAATATCTTCTCTAATTTTGTATTATCTGCAAATTTAGCAACTTCAATTTTTAGCTCCTTTTCCAGATCATTTATAAATATACTGAACAGCACAGTCCCAGGCAGATGCTATTTACCCACATCCTTTGTAAAAACTGAAATTTTTTCCTACCCTTTGTTTCATAGTTCACTTAACCAGTTACTAATCCATGAGAGGACCTTCCGTCTTATCTCATGACTACTTAATTTGCATAATAGCCTTCTATATGAGACCTTGTCATATGCTTTCTGGCAGTCCAAGTACACTGTATCCATGGGATCACCCTAGTCCACATGCTTGCTGATAGCCAAAAGAATTCTAATATATTGGTGATGTGTGATTTTCCTTTCCAAAAGCCATCATGACTCTTCCCCAGGGCCAGCCCAACCATATATGTGAACTAGACAGTCGCCTAGAGCACCAGGTTTTAAGGGGTGCCAAATTAGATGGAAGTGATTTTTTTTTCTCTATTTAAAAAAATATATTATCATTTTTTTCCTATATTGAATTTGGGTGGGGAGGCACCAAAGTCATAGTTCGCCTAGGGTGCCAAAAAACGTTGGGTCAGCCCTGCTGTTCCCCAATGTATGATGTTGATCTGTGTGTCTGATAATTTTTTTCTTGATTGTAGTTCCAACCAATTTTCCTGGCGCTGAAGTTTGGTTTACTGGCCTGTAGTTGCCAGGATTGCCTTTGGAGACTTTTTAAAAAATTGGTGTTACATTAGCTACTCTCCTATCATCTGGTACAGAGGTTGAGTTAAGCGTTAAGTTACATGCCACAGTTTTTAATTCTGCAATTTCATATTTGAGGTCCTTCAGAACAATTTAGTGAATATCATGTGACTCTGGAGATTTATTATTAGAATCATACACTAGAATCATAGAAGCTGGAAGGGACCATGAGAGGTCATTGAGTCCAGTCCCCTGCACTCATGGCAGGACCAAGTACCCTCTTAAACCATCCTTGACTGGTTTTTGTCTAACCTGCTCTTAAAAACTTCCAATGATAGAGATTCCACAATCTCCCTAGGCAACTTATTCCAGTGACTAATCACTCTGACAGTTAGGAATTTTTTCCTAATGTCCAACCTAAACCTCCCTTGCTGTAATTTAAGTCCATTGCTTCTCGTCCTATCATCGGCGGTTAAGGAGAACAATTTTTCATCTCTCCTCCTCCTGAGAACCTTTTAGGTACTTGAAAACTATTATCATGTCCCCTCACAGCCTCCTCTTTTCCAGACTAAACAAACACAGTTCTTACAATCTTCCCTAATAAATCGTGTTCCAGACCTTTAATCATTTGTGTTGCTCTTCTCTGGACTTTCTCCAGTTTGTCCACATCTTTACTGAAATGAGGTGTCCAGAACTAAACACAATACTCCATTTGTGGCCTAATCAGGGTGGAGAAGAGTGGAAGAGTTACTTCTCCTGTCTACTTACAATACTCCTGTTAATACATCAGTTACTTCTCCTGTCTACTTACATCAGTTTCTTCTCCTGTCTACTTACAATACTCCTGTTAATACATTAACTCCTGTTAATAATGGTGTTTGATTTTTTTGCAACCGTGTTACACTGTTGACTTGTATTTAGTTTGTGATCCACTATGACACCCAGATCCCTTTCTGCAGTACTCCTTCCTAGGCAGTCATTGTCCATTTTGTATTTGGATTGTTCTTTCCTAAGTGGAATACTTTGCACTTGTCTTTATTGAGTTTCATTCTGTTTACCTCAGACCATTTCACCAGTTTGTCCAAATCATTTTGAATTGTAATCCTATCCTCCAAAGCACTTGCAACCTCTCCCAAGTTGGGATCATTGGCAAAGTTTATAAGTGTATTCTGTATGACATCATCTACATCATTGGTGAAAATATTGAACAGAACCAGACCCAGAACTGATCCCTGCAGTACCCCGCTCGTTATGACCTTCCAACATGACTGTGAACTGTTGATAACTACTCTCTGGGAGTGGTTATCCAACCAGTTTTGCACCCAGCTCCATCCAGGTTGTATGGTCTAGTTTGTTAATGAGAAGGTGATGCGAGCCGTATCAAAAGCCTTACTAAAGTCTAGATATACCACATCTACCACTTCCCCTCTGTAAACAAAGCTTGTTACCCCATCATAGAAAGCTATCAGCTTGATTTGACATGATTTGTTCTTGACAACTCCATGCTGACTATCACTTAACACCTTATTCTCTTCTAGAAGTTTGCTAATTGATTCCTTAATTATTTGCTCCATTATTTTTCCTGGTATAGAGGTTAAACTGACTGGTCTAAAATTCCCTGGGTTGTCCTTATTTCATTTTTATAGATGGGCACTATATTTGTTCTTTTCCAATCCTCTGGAACCTCTCCAGTGTTCCATGATTTTTAAAGATAATAGCCAATGGCT
Organism: Pelusios castaneus; assembly: GCA_007922175.1. NCBI lineage: Eukaryota > Metazoa > Chordata > Testudines > Pelomedusidae > Pelusios > Pelusios castaneus. Next base: position 9,805,719 of record ML686006.1, read on the forward strand.
CAGATATCTCCTGAGTCAGCTCCTCTGCTTTTCTGCACATGTCTGTAGCAGGGAACATGGCAAAGTGCTCCACCTAGGTCCATAGTCACTGGGGTCCCCGCTGTAGCCAGAGGGAGGGTCGCACAGATCTTCCGTTCTCCTGGATGCGAAAGGGGGCCAGTGTCTAGAGACTCAGGTGGAGCACACAGGGCTCTAGGGCTATGTCTACACTTGTAAATTTAGGTCGACTTTAGCTAAGTCAACTTAACTAAGTCAACTTTAAGTCGACTTAGTTAAGTCGACTTAGTACATCTACACCTAAATTTAAAGTCAACTTAGGGGGGAACTTACAAAGTCAACCTAGAGCATCCACACTGGATGCCTAGGTCGACTTCTAGAGGCTAGGGGGACCTAGGGCAGGTCCACGGAGGCAGGGGGGCACCCCTTGCCCAGTGCCAGGGGGCTCAGCATTTGCCCCATTGTATATGGGTACAATGGGGCAAAGGGGGACAGGGACCCTGGCAGGACATAGGGGCAAGGTGGGCAGGGTTCTGCCCTGCCCTGAGGGGAGGCATGCCAGGCTCACCCTGTGCCCCCCCCCCAGCAGGGAGGGCAGTGGTGGAGTCCTGGAGTAGCCCTAAGTCGACTTAGGGCTACTCCAGGTCTACACTGGCCTAAGTCGACTTGAAAAAGTCGACTTAAGCCTTAGGTCGAAGTAAAATGAGGTTTAAATAAAGTCAACTTAATTTTCATTAAGTCGACTTAAGCAACTTGCTTAAGTCGACTTAAGGAAACTGTAGTGTAGACGCAGGATAAATTAAGTCGACTTAAGCAAGCTTAAGTCGACTTCATTTACCAGTGTAGACGCAGCCTAGGACACATACAGTTTTCCTACAGCAGACAGAGAGATGGGAGATCAGTGAGGAGGCAGCCTCCTCACTGACCTCCTGTCTAGCTGCAGTGGGGGCAGGGTGCCTGCTAGTGGAGACTGGTAGCCCTTCAGGGTTGCAAAAATTATATCTGTGGCCCTAGATCATAGGGCGAAAGGTATTTTTATTTAATTGTCCATACCCAATAAACATAATACAAATTCAAAGACAAATCTGAACTTTTTATTGAATTACTTGTTATTGGCATTTTTAGGTTGTGCTAGTATTTAGTTTGTATTTACGTATTCTGATTCCTCCATTGAAGTGGATCCTTTCATATACAAACATTTCTAATTAGGGTGCTTTTATCACTGACAGTCCAAATATCTCACAATGGCAAACACATTGCATCAGTGTAAATACCTCCTATTTAAGGTCATTAACTGAGAATAATGACTTCCATTTGGCTAAATGATATTGCATCAGGAAAAATGAACCTGCTATGCTGTGATTCATTAATCTTTGGTATGCTGAGAGGACAACAATGAAGACATAAAATGGAAATCACCTAGTGGGTATCACTTCTGTTTTGTTACTGGTCTTCTTTTATTAGACATAAGAATTATGAAAGTTAAAAAAAATGTGTTTCTATTTTTCTTTTCTGTATTAGTCCATCAGCTTTTAGAATGAAAATACCAAGAGCCAGGTTGATGTGGACATGGAAACAATGAGATGTATACCATAGAATGGTTAAATGTACCTTTATTAAAATTGTTAAGCAGCTGGGATCGTTCCCTGCAAATACCTGGAAGGGCTGTTCCAGTACATATTTGTATTGGGTACAGATGGCTCTGGCTTCTATAAATCTGAGAGCAGGTATGAGGACAAAGCCTCCTCTTCACCCTCAGGCCTGTCCAGGGTCGTTGGCTGAAAACCAGAGTCCCAGCCTCCTCTCCCCCTCCACACAAGAGATAGGAGAAATGAGATGAAGGGAGCTGCATTCAGTGTGGAACACAGAGGCACATCCCCTCAGCATGCAGTGGGCACACAGAGGGCCCCTGCCAAAGCAGCCCACTGTGTTATAGGGATGTCCTATTAAAACTTTATTCACCCCCAAATAGCTTTGGTCTCCAGCACTGTTGTGACAATGTAATTTAAACCCCCAAACAAGACTTTGGAGATGCAGCATAGAAGGTGACTCAGCAGCTTGTCAATTGTATCATGTAGGAAAAATTCCTTCCTGTCTCCAGGCAAAATTTGTTGATCAACCTAACCCCTGGCATCATAAGAGATCTAGCTCTAGGGTAGTGTCACCTGCTTTTGGTGTGGTCTCCCAATCAGTCCCAGCTTTCTCCTCACTGATCCCCTTCAATTCACCTACAATTAGACCTGTTCATAAACTCTTAACCCAACTGAATTCCTCAGCCCTTAAATTCCAGGGCTTTGCAGTCTTCTTTTGTCTCCTTATTAGTTTCTTAGGGGCAACCTGGCATGAGGCTGTTGCCCCTCAGCTATCCCAGACCTTTCTGCTTCCCTCCCACCTTTGTTCTCCCTCCTTTATAGCTGGGCTTTTTTCTTTATTGGTCCTGGGTGGATGCCTTCATGAGGGGTAGTTCTGGCAACTGCATTGGGGTGTGATCTGCCTGATTGCCTGTAAGCAGAGCAGACTCTCCCCTTCCTTCTGCCTGTGCTCAATATTGGGTTTGTACAGGTGGGTCAGGGCAGGACTGGACCAGAACCAAATTGGTGATTTACCGGCATTAATAGAAAGTAGCAACTACTCTTTTTCCTGCCTGGGCAGATGATAGCCAATCAACCAGCCCTTTCATGGCTCTGCTGTCCTCGTGCGGGAGAAGGGAAGGAATTAGAAAGAAGCATCACCTTCCTGCTCCTCAATATGCACACTACAGAGAGGATGAGGCGAACTAGCAGGACCGTGTATAGCACTGCCCCTTGGAAACATGCCCCTCACCCCCTCTTGAAGTGGGGCAGAAAGGAGAGTGTCCTCATTGCCTCCAGATTTGTCAAAGTCACACCCCAGCTAATGAGGAGAGCCTTTTCAGAGGGGCCTCAGCCCATGCACTACAATTCTCCAGGCAATTTCCCAGGCAACTTTTGAACCTTTGGGCCTAAATCTCTAAGAAAACAATGCCATCTTCTACTCGGTGTCCCTGAAAACATTGAACAGATATGCATCTAATTCCATTGGGTCATTAACATAGTGCTGATATCTTGTGACTGTGTCAACTTGGGTCTCTCAGAAAAAATGATCAGGAGACTCATTTAGGATTCATACAGTTTGTTGTGGGGAGGGAGAATCATTCATCTGCTAAAGAGGCAACAGGTTCTATTTCTATATTTGTTACCTTCTCTGGCATGTGGTGATGACTAGATGAGAACAAATAAAACAAGATAAGTAAAGACTATCACATTCCCACCATCTTTTTGCTTTAAATAGTGGGTTGCATTTCAGAACAGCTCATGTTATTAGCACTTCTTAACTTGTCTGCTATTTTCAATTATCTGAGGATCCTGATCAGAAACCTGACCTTCATTCTGTTACCTCTCAAGCGCTCCAAGAGTATTCAGAAGAAACTAAATGGAACCAATGCACCATTCTTTCTTCTTCTGACAAAAGTGTATTTCAACAAATTGAAGTGCTATGGAGAATCACACAGCACCAGTGCACCTTTTGGTGAGCCCGGTAGTGCGTCCCTTAGAAAATCAGTCCACAACCATAGAGCTCATGGTCCTCAAAGCATGGGGCAAGGGAAGTGGTTATAGCTCTAAAATATAGCACATATTTTAATGTGGCTACATAACTCATTGGGAACTCATGTGAACTGAAATTTTACTTTGTGTTCTCTTTTCTTTGTTCCATGGTTTAAATTCTGTGAGCAGTAGATTTTGACAGCAAGTATAGGTAAACATATGCTAGCAAAATAACATCCTGCTATCCTCAAACTATCCTTTTGTTGGCTCAAACCTTTATTCAGGCATCGATCTTTTCTACCTCAAGAGATATCTTGTTTAGGATCCCTGACCTGCCATTCCAAATTTTATAGCACCAAGATTTCTCTCTGTATTTACTGCTGTCCATGTTTTGCCCCTCCCACTGAATGTGTGCACTTTGGATTCTCTTTACCCAGATGTATTAGCTTGCATTTTTTTAAGCTGAATCTCATTTTGTTGTTTTCTGGGTCAATGTTTCTAGTCTCTTCAGACCTTTCTGTATTATTTAACAGTCCTCACTGGTTTTTGTAATTAATCCCATTTATGTCTAGAATTTCCTATTATGTAACATTTCTGGTATGCAATTTACCATCAGGACTGTCAGAAAAAAAGGCAGATAAGCATGATCTGTGAATATAAGGAAGGGAGACACTTGTGTTTCCTGGCTTAAGTTTGGATTCAGTGAACTAGGATGGCTCTGTCATTTCCTGATGGAATATAGACCGTTTCACTCCTAGTGCACCCAGTTTGTGTTGGTCATATCTGTAGTTGCTACAGTTATATCACTTAATGGCTATTCAATAGCCTGAGTTTCTGATGTTGGACTAGTTTCCAAAAGCCAGATGTCTACCTCACAAAAAATAATTTTTTAATCAGTCTTAACAAAGGCCAAGAACTAGAAAGACATGGAGATTGAAGTAACTCCTCTATTACCCTTAGGAGTTGGCACTTCTGGGCAAGGTTTGCAGCATAGTGCCAGGTCTGTTGAAATTATCCATTACTGTATTGTGTGTGTGGAAAATAGATAATTTATTCCAAGGCTATCAATTCATTCACATGCTAAAGTCTCTCTTCTCCCACATACACACATCTACAGAACTAATGAAATAACTCTTCAATGTCTAGGGATGGGATTTTCAAATATGCTTAACATTGGATTAACTCAACTATTGCAGTCAGTAGATGAAATCCAAGGCCCATTTAAATCAATGGCAGAACTCCCATTGACTTCAACAGGGACAAGATTTCACCCAGTGACCTCACTGGGGGCAGAGTCAAGCCAATGCTGAGTACTTTTGAAAATCTCACCAAGGATCCCTAAGTTTGCTATTGATCTCAAATTAACACAACTTTCCTCCAGCTGTTGAAAGTGGAAACTTTTCCTTTTCATTTTGTGCAGAAGTAATTTATTATTAAAAAATGGGCCAATTCAACCAATCATAGTTCAGTCAATATTCCCAGCGTTCAAAGAGAACATTTGACCTTGTGTGAGCTTGGTGGAGAGTGCAATAAACAAAAGTAGACCATAGGATGCCTGAATCAGGTTCAGAGATAACTTATCTATAATTATATACCACTTTCCAAAACCAGGAGAATGAGAGAAATATCTGTATTATTTTTTATAAATATCACATGCACCTCAGTATATCTATGTGATATTATCCTACCAAACGAGCCTGTAAGGGGGAAACCAAGTGGAAATGAAATAATGGCAAAAATAAGGTTCTATTGTAGAGAATACCATGGGTCTTTGGGAGAAATACTGGGGAAGGTGTTAATTGGGGAATATCCCTAACTTAGCTCTAGGACAAACTTAAGATCAAAGGATCAAATGTCTTAAAAATGCTCACTTTGGGAAGAAAGGGGGCTGCCCAGGAAGTTCCAGTGAGCACTGACAGGAATGCAAGGAGACACGAAGAGGAAGAGACAGAGAGAACGCTGCAGTAAGAGAAGCTGCTCCACAAACCAGAAACAGAGGTAACATGGCTGAATGGCATTTACTAAAGCTCACAAGGAAAGACTAAAGTTTATGTACGGGGAAATAAACGTATAGGGCTTTAATGTTTTAAGCCTTTACTCTCAATTGTGTACCTTATGGTGAATAAATAATACTTGAGTTTGAAGATTTTCTAAATCACTTTAAAGAGCCACAGTCGCAGGGCCCCAGAGGAAAAGGCCAGATAATGCAAAGCAAAGTTCAGTCTGTCATATTAACACTTGTTGGGAAAGGAGGACAAGAGGCTAAAAGGACTGTTCCCAAAAGATCCAATTTCGGGATGGTATGGCCACATGGTTCTACCCAGCGAAGAGTACAGGTAGTAGCAAAACCTGACCCCAAAGACTTACACTTGAAAGAGACTAAACGGGATCTAAAGCACATGACGCTGGTGACAGGTGTCTTGGGTATGTAGTCTTGTTAACTTCTGGTGCATCACTACCAAGCCTTCCACATAGAGGGCAGGGCTGCTAGTTGGCATGCTCTTTATGATGGGACTGGTTTGTAAGTGGAAATAGTCATATGATGGTGCTACTGTGATTTCAGAACTTTCAGAGACTACGTACGTGTGTGTGAGTCTATATAGTGCAGCATTAAATAGTACAGAAGTTTTCCATTTAGCATTTGAATGATAGGTCACTGACTGGTCATTGATCAGGGCTCACTCATGCAGACAAGCATGGTTGACAGCAATCAATGCAAAAGCCCCATGAGGATTCCCAGTAACTGTGAGTACTTCATGTTGTTCTAGTCTGATCGCTAAATAAGCTGCAATCTTTCCCTGCATGTGTCTGCATAATTTTTCCATACCTCCAGGAATACTATGATTTGCTTTAATTTCCATTATTCAATTAAGAATGCACAGAGCATATGGTCTTATACCTGGAGTACTTGACGTATCAGAGTATTGGTCACTGAGGCAAGAAAGATAGGTATGCTTTGAGAATTATACAATACATATTATTTATTTCTTACAGTCTCCTAAATCAGCATTTATCAGTGCTGCAAAAAAGGCAAGATTGAAGTCCAATCCAGTCAAAGTGCGCTTCTCAGAAGAAGTCATTATCAATGGCCAGGTTTCGGTGAGTACCAATCCATTTTAACTTGAAAAAGGAAAGAGAGTTTCAGTCAAAGGCACTCTATAAAGCAATAAAGGGAGAAAAAATTACAGTAAGTACAACTTTGGTACTGTTGCAGAAAATATATTAGAGATTTGTTGTTTAGTAAGCTTTGGAGGGGCACATTTTAAGATATCTTTATAAATGAAAGCCTATTAATAAGGCCCAGAGCACTACAAAATCTTTGGCCCATTTTAAATATAAAATTTTAAATTCCAATTGGATTACAGTTTATGTGGGTCCATATCTTCATTTGGTACATGATTTGTTTCCCTTCTATGTAGTTATTGGGGTTTTTTTGTTGTTGTATTAAAGGTAATTTTGTAACTCAAAAAACCTGTAAACTCTGGTGAAATCGTATGTCAGGAAAACAGATTAACACTAAATTAAAGACGTCTTTACAATTTGTTTTATCTACATTGAGTCATTCTTTCCCTAACCTCCCCCAGACAAAGTCAGTCCTCCATCCAAAGTTCCAGCTTTTTCATAGAATCATAGAATCAGGAAGGAATTATGAGAGGTCATTGAGTCCAATCCCCTGCACTCATGGCAGGACCAGGTACCATCTTAAACCATCCCTGACATGTGTTTGTCTAACCTGCTCTTTAAAACTTCCAGTTATGGAGATTCCACAGCCTGCTTAGGCAACTTATTCCAGTGGTTAATCACCCTGACAATTAGTAATTTTTTCCTAATGTCCAACCTAAACCTCCCGTGCTGTAATTTAAGCTCATTGCTTCTTGTCCTATCATAAGTGGTTAAGGAGAATAATTTTCCTTCCTACTTGTAACAACCTTTTTGGTACTTGAAAACTGTTACCATGTCCCCTCACAGTCTCCTCTTTTCCAGACCAAACAAACCCAGCTTTCTCAATCGTCCCTCATAAATCAAGTGTTCCAGACATTTAATCATTCTTATTGCTCTTCTCTGGATTTTCTCCAATTTGTCCACATCTTTCTTGAAATGAGGGACCCAGAACTGGACACAATACTCCAGTTGAGGCCTCATCAGGGCAGAGTAGAGCGGAAGAATTACTTCTCATGTCTTACAATACTCCTGTTAATACATCCCAGAATGGTGTTTGCTTTTTTTTGCAGCTGTGTTACACTGTTGACTCATATCTAGCTTGTGGTCAACTACCCCTTTCTGCAGTTCTCCTGCCTAGGCAGTCATTATCCAGATGAGCTCCTGGTTTGCTTGCTTGTTTTATAAATTGCCAGAGGATGGTGATTCATTTACGGGTTTTTTCCCCGGATTCTTTATATACGGAGAACAAACTCATAATTTTCATTTTGTTAATTAACTATTTCAATTTGACAAAATCAATAATCAACTTCTGTTCTCCCCTCCCCCCCATGAATAAATCTAATTTCCTTTTGATATTGTAATCCCTTTCCCAGACCATCCCAGTGGTCTTGCAATATATGTTATCATAACTTGCAATATATGTTATCATTTGTGAATGATAATACTTGCACTTCATTGCCAGCAACTCACTGATGAGACTACCCAGCATTCTGACTCCACCTCAGGAGGGATTCTGCAATATAATCTGGAAATTAAAATATGGAAAATTAGATAGTAATCTGTAGTTAAAGAGATATTTCTGTTTTATAGTTTTAATTTATTAAAGATTTTATTTGTTTCGGGGTTAAATAAACAGGAAAATAATATATTAATGCAGAGTCGATGCAGTAACATGTAACATCAACTTGTACTAATATAAACAGGGAGTCTAGTGGCACTTTTAAAGACTGACAAATTTATTCATTTCATGAGCATTTTCACTTTGTCAGACGCTCCTTGTTTGTTTTGCTGAAATAGACTGACACGCCTATTGCTTTGGAACTTCTCATTTTACTAATATAGTTCAAGTAAACAGGGCTAGATTCTTCAAAAAGCTATCGTTTTAAATGTATGTAGTCTTCTCGTTTTTAAAAACTACTTTCCTTAACTTTTCTGTTGAAATATTATTCTAAACAATGACTGTTTTTAGGTGGCTGGCTTTAGGTGACAGGAATACATGCCACTTGCTGGTGAAAAATGACTCCGGATGCACCTGTATGAAAACCCCACATTCAAACATCCCTAAAGTATAGGTGTTCAGACTAAAGCTGGGCAATTTTTTTCAGATGAATAGTAAATTTGCCAAAAAAATGCAGTTTCAGGACAACTGAAAATATTTACCAGTTTGTGAATAATTTTTGGCCAAATAAATAACGAGGGGAAAAGATTTGGAATTTGAATCAGTTCATTTCCACATTTTCTAAATGAATCATTTTGACATTTTCTTTTGAATCAATGTTTTCTAATCAAAATGTCATTTTGAATTGACATTTTGAAATTAAACATTGCTTTGATTTCACAGTTCATTTTGAAAACATTGTTTAAATAATTATAAAATTTTGGTCAACCAAATGACATTTTTAATTCTCCTATGGAAAAAAATAAACAATTCCATTTCAGTTTGAAATCAAACATTTTTTTCCTGACTTTTTTTCCCTCTGGCTACCAAACAACAAAAATCATTTATTCACTCAGTTCTTGTTCAGAATCCAGATCTGTATTCATATCCTACTGTTTGGCACCAATCCTCATTGCTACATACTGAAAAAAGAGCATTGCCCAATTCCACTTCTGGTGCACCTTTAGGGAAGTCAGTGCAGATACACCAGCGATGAATTTAAGTCCATAAGAATGGCCATAATGGGTTAGACAAATGATTCATCTAGCACAGTATCCTGTCTTCTGACAGTGGCCATGTCAGGTGCTTCAGGGGGAATGAACAGAACAGGACGTCATCAAGTGACCCATCCTGTCAGCAATTCCCAGCCTCTGGCAAACAGCACTCCCTGCCTCTCCCAACAAACACCATCAATGGATCTATGCTCCATCAACATATCTAGTTCTTTTTTTAACCCTGTTATTGTCTTGGCCTTCACAACATCCTCTAGCAAGTCATTCCACAAGTTGACTGTGTATCATGTGAAGAAATGCTTCCTTCTGTTTGTTTTAAACCTGCTGTCTATTAATTTTATTTGGTGACCCCTAATTTTTGTGTTTGAGGAGTAAATAACACTTCCTTATTTACTTTCTCAACACCAGTCATTATTTTATAGATCTCTAAATTATCTCAGTTAGTTGTCTCTTTTCCAAGCTGAAAAGTCCAAATCTTATTAGTCTTTCCTCATATGGAAGCTTTTCCATATCCCTAATCATTTTAGTTGCCCTTTTCTATATCCTTTCCAATTCCATTTTTTTTAGATGGATGACCAGATCTGCATATAGTATTCAAGATATGTGCATACCATGGATTTATAAAGAGGCAGTACAATATTTTCTATCTTATTAGCTATCCTTTTCCTAATAATTTCCTACCTTCTGTTAGTTTTTTAAGCTGCTCCTGTACATTGTTTTGGATGTTTTCAGAGAACTATCCACAGTGATTTTAAAATCTCTTTTTTTGAGTAGTAACAGCTAATTTAGACCCCATCATTTTATATGTATAGTTGGGATTATGTTTTCCAGTGTGAATTACTTTGCTTTTATCAACATTGTATTTCATCTGCCATTTTTTTTGCCCAATTACCCAGTTTTGTGACATCCCTTTGTAACTCTTTGAAGTAGGCTGTGAAGACTGATGCAAAGAATTCATTTAGTTTCTCTGTAATAGCCTTATCTTCCTTGATTGCTCCTTTAGCATCTCAATCATCCAGTGGCTTCATTGGTTGTTTCGTAGGCTTCCTGCTTCTGACATACTTGAAAAAATTTTCCTGTTACTTTTTGAATGTTTGACTATCTGTTCTTCAAATTCTTTTTGGCCATCCTAATTATATTTTTACTTCATTTGCCAGAGTTTATGCTTCTATTTTCCTCAATAGGATTTATCTTCCACTTTTTAAAGGATGCTTTTTTGTCACTAACTATTTCTTTTATTTTGTTGTTTAGCACAGTGGCAGTTTTTTGGTTCACTTGCAATGTTTTTTTAACTTGGGGTATGCATTTAAATTGGGCATCTATTATGGTGTCTTTAAAAGGTTTCCATGCAGCATGCAGAGATTTTCACTTCTGGCATTGTACCTTTTAATTTCTGTTTAACTTCCTCGGTTTTGTGTAGTTCCCCATTCTGAAATTAAATGTGATCATGATGGGCTGGTGAGATGTTTTCCCTCCCCACAAGGACTTCAATTTTTACTTTTTTATTATCATTATTATCAAGCATTTCAGCTTTATTCACCTTTTGAACCAGACCTTATGCTCCATTTAGGACTAAAATAATCAATAAATGCCTCTCCTTTTGTGAGTTCCAGGATTAACTGCTCAAAAAGCAGTCATTTAAGGTGTCAAAAGACTTTCTCTGTATTCTGTCCTGAGGTGACATACACCCAGCTAATATGGGAATTGTTGAAATCCTCCATGGTTTTTATTTTTATAGCCTTGCTAATCAACCTGAGCATTTCACAGTCATTATCACCAGGTGGTCAGCAGTATATCCGTACTGATATATTCTTATTATTCAAGCATGGATTTACTATCCATAGAGATTCTGTGGCATAGTTTGGTTCATTTAAGATTTTTTATTTCATTTGACTCTGCTTTTTTCCACATATATTGCCTCTTCCCCTCCAGTACAGCCTACTCTGTCCTTCCAATATATTTTGTACCCTAATATTACTGCGTCCAATTGATTATTTTCATTCCACCATGTTTCTGTGATGCCTATTATATCGATATTCTCATTTAATATTAGATACTGAAATTCACCCATCTTCGTAGTTAGACTTCTTTTATTGGTATATAAGCAGTTTAAAAAAATTGTCACTTTTTAGCTGGCTGCTGTTAAGTGACATAATTGAATGGGACTCTTTTTCATTTGACTGTTTCTCATCAGATCCTACCCATATTTTATCCTTTGACATCCTCTCCTCCTTACTAGGATATAGTGATCCTCCATTAATAGATCCTCCACATCTGTCAGCTTTTCCCCAGCCCTTAGTTTAAAAACTTTTCTATGATCTTTTTATTTTACATGCCAGCAGTCTGGTTCCGTTTTGGTTTAGGTGGAGCCCATCCCTTCTGTGTAGGGTCCCCCTTTCCCAAAGAGTTCTTCGGTTCCTAATAAATCTAAACCCCACCTCCCTAACCAACATCTCATCCACACATTGGCTATGTCTATACTTACTAAAATTAGTTCAAATTAGTTAGTTTGAACAAACTAATTCGAACTAATTTTAGTTAATTCAAATTAGCTTAATTCGAACTAGAAAAAATTAGTTCGAACTAAGCAAGTGCCATTCATGACTCTTACTTAGTTCAAATTAGTGATCTCCATTGATTTCAATGGGCCGGTTAGTTCGAACTAAGAAATTAGTTAGAAACTAGTTAGTTCGAATTAACCCTTACTTCTAATACCCTTTTTGAAGTTATTAGTTCGAATTAAGGAAGCCCTTAATTCGAACTAATTATAGCCTAGTGTAGCCATGGCTTTAGTTAGTTCGAATTAAGCTTCCTTAATTCGAACTAACTTGCCAGTGTGGACAAAGCCATTGAGATTACGCAGTTGTGCTTGTCTAACTGGTCCTACATGTTGAACTGAAAGCATTTCAGAGAATGCTATCATGGAAGTCCTGGACTTCAATTTGACCATATGTGTTTAATACGACAACGTGAGAGATCAGCTTTGGTCTTGGCCTGTTATACAATATAATTTTACATCAGTGTGATAAACAGTCCCCCAGAAGGTACTTTAACCGCATCTGCGTAAATCACATTTTCTTGCAGAATATTATTGAAGAAAACAAAGCAGGGATGCAAAAAAACACCCTTAAACTGGTAAATTTCCAGGGATGTTGTGCTTCATTCTTATCACTTAAAAACAAACAAACAAATGAAGCTTTTTTCTTTTATTTATTTCAATTTTTTAATAAAAGAAAAAAGCTACCTTTTGTGATGAAAATGCATGTTGACTAGGTTTTATCCTAGACAAATTATATTGTTTTCACCAACTAAATCATTTCCACATGAAAATACAGATTTATGCTGTAAACAAGGACAGAACTTTCATGATAGTCGGCACTTTTGTATAATCAGCGTTATCAGTTACAGATGAGAAAATCTAATGTTAGTACCATAGTTTCAGCACTGTGGATGTGCATCCTATGAACTAGTGGGTCTTTCACAGGTGGCTAACCTGCATATCACTGGAGTCTTCTGATGCGAGGCATTGCTAGTTCTGCTTTGAGTTTGATCCACCATACCCATTTTCAGATGTCACCAACCTCCCCTGCTGTATGCTGTTCTCAGGGCTGGATTAACAGGGGCTTTAGGAGCTGAAGCCTAGGGGGGACCCCCCAAAAATCTAGTCCTGGCTAACACCAGGGACGGAATATAAGAGAGACCTTTCTATACCCCTGCTCCAGGTAGTGTAGCCTCCTGGTCACACCCCCCAGCTGCAGGGGGAGGCTGTTCCCAGCTAAGCTGACTGAGATTTCCCCACCTCCAGAAGCTGCCAATGGCTGCCTTTGTTTGCAGGGGGGTGAAGCCTGCTCTGGGCTTCCTGGGATTCCTGGGAGCCAGAGCCACAAGGGGGCTGAAGAGTGGCAGGGGGAGTGAGTGGGCCAGAGCAGTAACAGGGGTGTGAGGGGCCAGAGGATGTGAAGGGGAACAGGAGGCAGTGGGTGGCTGGAGGGGATGAGGCAATGCAGGGGAGTCAGGGGGTGGGGTAGTTAGGTCTGGGGGAAGGAGGCTGGAGGAGGCAGATGTGAGTAGAGGGGACACTATGAGGGAAGAGGGGACGCTGGAGGGAAATGTGGGAGCAGGAGCCCACTACCCAGGCTGTCACAGCTCACACCCAGCCAGGGTGCCCTCCAACCCTGACCTGGGCATAAGAAGGGACCCACAGAGACCCTGTCACGGCTGCCTCACCACCTCCACGGGAGGGGGAGAGCGGGATGTGGGCCCATAGATTCTCCCTGACCTGTGGGGTGCTGCGGCTGCCGCTGGCAGAGGGGAAAGAGAGTGGGACATGGGCCCACAGACCCCTCCCATGGTGTGCTGCCGCCAATGGAACGGGGTGCCAATGTAAGTATCTCCCCCCCTCCTCCAGTACCAGGGGCCCCTCTCTCCTGCCCCCAGGTCAGCTACTGGCCGGCCAGGGGCCCCACAAAATCTTGTAGCCCTGGATCCACAAGGGTGTTAATCCGGCCCTGGCTATTCTTACCTATAAAATAAAATTTAAATTCTTCTTGCTGTATGCAAAGTGGGGTTGTAACCTAATTCACTAATCTGTTTAACAGGAAACAGTTAAGGACAATTCACTTCTTTTCATGCCAAACGTACTGAAGGTATATCTTGAAAATGGGCAAACCAAATCCTTCCGTTTTGACTGCAGCACTTCAATAAAGGTAGGCTATTCTACCGACACTCATAACGTACACTGCCAAGGATGCCATTAAAGCATTCTGCCGCCGTTTTGTAATAGAAGATGCTCAGAATTTGAGTTTGAGCCTGAACCGTCGCGTTCCTTCATGGCTTGCTTCATAGATGTGTATAGTAAAGAAGTGATAAGATTCTGCTCTGTTTTTCTGCCAATAAAAGCATAATGAAGTACCAATGAAGCAAAAACAGGGGTGAGTATTTTAATATGACTGCAGCTTAATTAAATATGCATGTCCCTTGCTAAGGTTTGATACTCTGCCAAATGCCAGCATGATTTGTCAGCAAAGGCCAAAGATAGAAGATTAAGATGTTGGTTGCTAATGAATATCATCTAGCCCGGAGAGTAGTGAACTCAGGACAGGATAATGTAGGGTTATGCTGATAATAAATTATTCATGTCAATGTACTGTCTCCTTTTCTACAACATAGAGAGGCTAAATCACAAGCTGAATTTGTGACATATAGATAATGCAAGCACCTTCCCAAAAGTGCTTTAGAAACATAAATGATAACTGTAATGTTTGTTCCCCTGTGTGTTAGTGGAGTGTTTTATCTGGTGATTTCACGTAAACACACATGTACACACATTGCTACATGTTCATGTTAGAGAAGGCAAGGTCAAAGAAATGCACTTTGCAGTTAGAGTGAGGAAGGGGTGAGGTTTCAGATGGTCCTTAGTTTCTGTGGGAGTTCCTTCCACAGCACCCGAGAAAGCTGTCCAGATGTCTTCTTTCTGTCAAAATCACCAGTGAGTTTTCAAGGTACTCTGGTGATGAGGGTCATATAAGTAGATAAAGATTGATTTGAGGGATTTCTTCCACTTTTCCACTTCAGCACTTGATGTATTCTGTCATAACTGTTTTTTCAATGATTTTTCCATTTTATTTTACAACATGATTCTCATAATGATTATTTCATGATGTTCAGTCAGTTTGACCTCTGTTTTCTTCAGCTGCAGTGGTAAGGACAGATACTGAAGTAAAAGCAGGGAAATTTTAATTAGTTTATTATGAAGTACTGGGAACTGGGAGAAGATTAGCTAGGAATTAATATCAGGTGCTATACATGTTAAAGAGAAAAATGTTGACTGGCTTTAAGAATTGGACACATACTTCTTATTGGCATATTCAGAAAAAAGCAATTAGTAAACAGTGTACATCACAGTGTCATATTACTTCTCTTTAACAAACATCTTTCTTCAAATTACTGTTGTGTTTTTTGTGTTTTGAAAACAAATTAGAAGTATCAATAAGAGTAAATTGAATGGGTACGTTTTAAATTCCCTCTGTCAACATAATAATAATATTAACATATACTCTTTAGATTGGTAGCTTGCAACTCATTAATTACATGGCTTATTTTTTAAGGTTTATAGACTGCTGTCCAGTGCCCAACAACACACACATGCTCCATCCTTGAACCAATTTGTTAATATTCCATTAGAAATATTTAATTGATCTATTAATCTGCCAAATCAACTTTTGGCCTTATTTCTATTAAAGTACTTGAATTGTTATTCATCACGGTCTCTTTAGTAAATCCTGTCCATCTGGACCCTAATGTATCTCTAACAATCATTGGGATGAATGTAAATACTTTAATTATTTCACCAGTGTATCGTGAATCTACATTTCAATAATGGTTTTATTATGTGTTCTTCTCTGTCATGCGCTTACCAAAACAAAAACAATTGCTAAATGATGTTAATGATCTAAGGATATGCTCTACAGATCAGCATAGAAAGTAAAGTGATAATTAGGAATAGATGAACAAGTTTAGCTGAAATAAAGACTGGATTTAGACAATTTAATGTTTAATTGTAATTTTAGAAACAATTACACTTGAAATGATCACCCTTATTTTAAAATATAAATCAATGTGAGTTTTGCTATAATCCCTGCCCACCTCATTTTTATAATGAAAACAAAAACTAACTTTGTAGGTGCTGCCTAGGAGATGTCATTTTTGTTGACTTTGTTTTGATCATTTTTAAATATATAAGTATGGGTCTACAATGCAGGGATATTAGTGTTTCTTAGGAGATTTGACTGCACTTAAAAAAAAATCTTCACTATAGGAACAAATCTATCCTGATTTATTAAAATCTGTGGGAGCTGAGTCTAATCCCCATTTATGACTTGGTGGTTCTCTTTTTGAAATGTTGGAAAGGTTTATGTCCTTTCTTTTGGAGGGAAATACTGCCTATTTCTAGGGTGAATCTGTCCGAGACATACAGTTTCAGAATTTTGTGAACATAATTTATACATTCAAGTGTCACAAAAGACCATCTATCACAGTAATTTTATATAAATACACATTTTTTCATGAACAATTCTAAAAATCTGGTCTCAGAAGTCTGGACTTTAACTCAGAGAAGCCTAAACATAAAGGATCTTATTTTTCACTTATTTGTATCTTGTATAGCTGTTTACAACTGTGCAAAGTGAGAGTAAAACACAACCATTCTGACTTGGAGTATTTTTACCTCCACTTTATAGTTGTATTAATGACTATACAATCTGCAAAGAAATGGAAAATCAAGCCCCAAGCTTTTCATGAATTGAATCACATTTTATAAATCCTCTCTTAATTAGGATGTCATCTTAACACTCCAAGAAAAGCTTTCCATCAAGTGTATTGAACACTTTTCACTGATGCTGGAGCAGAGGACTGAAGGAGCTGGAACCAAACTTCTCTTGCTACATGAACAGGAGACTCTAGCTCAGGTTTGTATAATAATACATGCAAGTAGACATTAATAATATTGGAAAAACTGTAAATTATTCACCCCTCTAATTACTTAAATTAATAAATTAAGATTTAAAGTCCCATACACTGAATGAAGCACGACCAGCATCTACAGGTGATTATTGGTTATAATAGTATGACTCCCATGGTATCAGTTTATCAAAGCGAGGCATCATAGTTTGATTCTTTGATAGCCCATTAAAAAATACATTAACATTTCATAAGTGATTGTATTTATAGCTAGAAAATATGCATCATATCCTTTCTCATATCATATATAATACAACTCATAAACATTATTGAACAGCTAAAAAGTTCCTTTGCAACAGGCCAGAGAACTTCACTCGGTTTATCAAAACTTGTTTATGTTCCCATAATATAGTCTTTTGCGTCCTGATGGTTACCAAGATTTTTCTGTATCTTCCTCCTGGTTATGTCACACCTGTTTTAGCACAATTTTCCAAAAAAAACCTCAGGAGTCTTGTGAAAAAATAATTAAAACTCTTGAGTCCTGTGATCACGTAATTAAGAAGTATATCATAATGTATATGCTCCAGGAGGCCTCTGCAACCTTAATTCTGGTATTTCCTAACTTTTCAGTGCTTGATTTTGCAACTTTAGTGTTCTTTTAACATAATTGTTTTGTGTAACTTGTCAAAAGAGTGTGGGATTTTCTGAAGCACTCAGCACATGCCTAACTCTGTTCCCCCTTTGAAGTCAATGGTAAAGTTTCCATTGAAATCAACAGGAGCAGAGTTAGGCCAATGCAGGGTGCTTTAGAAAATGCCACCCACACCATGTATTTATACACACATATTAGGTATTTGGAAAAGGAGACACAGAGAAAATGCAAGAAAATCTAAAGGTTTGGAGTTTATTTAAAGAAAATTACAATATATGATGAAGATTGCTAGAGCAAGACGATGATTCCTTAAAAGGTTGTAATTCTAAGCATAACTTCTGTCAATCAGTTAATGAAATAATTTGATAAAAAGTAATTTTCTAACCAGATTTAGAATTAAATGAACTACCTGCATCATGCATTATTCCATGCTTTTCTTCACTGGAGTTCCTGTAAAAACTGTAGTACTTAAATTCACCATCATACCCTTAATACTGACAATATTTTATTGTAGCATAAATGGAAAATGACCACTACATCTGATGTCCCTCAACTACTTGGTAGCTCTACTTGATGCTAATGTGTAAATATCCTCAGCCTGCTGTTACTTTCTTAATTAGTTTTATGCTGCCTGTCAAGCAAAGAAGTTTATCTTTTGAAATAGCGGATGACTCTATCATCATATAGTGAAAAAGTCTTGGGAGAAATCTCTTGATCTGGAATCACATAGCTTAAAAAACGTGATTAATAGTGATAGGATCAAATCCCTTTTCCAAATAAGAGTTTTTTCTTCATGGAACCATCATTCTTTTTTATTATTATTTTTTCAAAAAGCAATTTTCAATAAGAATTTCTTGCAAATCCCTGTCAACACATATTCTGAGACTGAAAAAAAACATACAAACACTTATTTAATCTTTTACCTTGGTAGCTGGCAAGATCAAATACTTGGAAATCTTTCAGTGAAAGTCAATTAAAGTGAAGTCATTTTTTTTCATGGAACAACTTCACTGTCGGTAAAGAACAACCCAACATTTCAACTTGAAAATTGCTCTGAAATAATCCAGCACTTTCATCCTGCTTCCTACTAAATCAGTTCCACTGTTTTTACATTTAAATGTGTTTGGGCAGTTCATGTTCTTATAAATCTTCAGCTGCTCCTGGTCTCACAAGCATGCATATTGTGAGACCAAGCATGCATATTTAAAGATGGACAAAGTTCAATTTTCATTTTCCCAAACCATATAAACAGCCTGAGCCAACACCCATTGTTAAGCCAAGTCTCTCTATTGACTCAGTGGGCTATGGATCAGGGTTAAGGTCTTTAAAACTAAAAGCAACATTTCAAATTGCTAATGAGATTATTTTTTTCAAATTTTTTTCAAATTGCTAACGAGATTATTGCACTCTTCTAGGTGACCCAGAGGCCAAGCTCACATAAGATGAGATGTTTTTTCAGAATCAGCTTTGTCCCAAAGGATCCCATTGACCTTTTAAGAAGAGATCCAGTTGCCTTTGAATATCTCTATGTACAGGTAAGTAAAATATAACCAATTTTGTAAAAACTAAGAAAACATGTAGATGACAACTTTTAATGTACTTTTTCGTTGGTTCTTTCACAGATTAAAAATTGGGCAATGGGGAATCCTGATTTTTAAACGTATTGATTATGATATCTAAATCCACCATATTCAGAGAGATACAGGTGTTTATTTTCCAACAAAGTCCCCATCCCTTCTATTCATCACCAGAATACTGCTTATGTACTAATTCTGTGGCATCCTTCCAAAAAGTATTCAGTACTAGAAAACTGAAGTTGACCCTGTAGCACATCTCAGCTTTCATTTCTTGTCCTGTACTATCATTTGTGGAAAATCTCTTGGAGGTGAAGGAGGATGAGAAAGATGGCACACATACTGCAAGAATGCAGGCAAAACATGCTTGAATCAAAGTCCACATGCCATCTGCTCTTTGGCAGATACCTTGATTTTTCTGAGGAATCCAGATCTTCATGAATGCCCCACATATCTAAGTGTCATAGCTTAGCTTCGATGTAATGCCACCTTTAAGTGTGGGGTTAATCCATAATGTAGCCTTTTTAAAGAATCAATTAATAAAAACTTGCTTATAATTCACTCTTTAAGTCAAAGGCTATGTCTACACTAGAAAAAGTTAGGTCAACTTTGTTAAGTCGACTTAATAAGGTCAACTTTAAGTCGACTTAAAGTCGACTTATGAAGTCGACTTAACAAAGTGGTTTCCATGGACGTGGATTTAGTCCACTTTGTTAAGTCAACCTAACTGCCCTTAGGTCGACTTAATAAAGTGGACTTAAGCGTCCACAATGTACTTAGGTCAACCTAAAGAAGGCTTAGGTCAACCTACCCGGCAGGTCTTATTAAGTCGACTTAAGGAATTTCTTAAGTTGACTTAATGAAAGCCTGGTGTGGACAGGGACTAAGTTATGTTGACTTAAGCCTCCTTAAGTCAACCTAACTTACAAGTGGAGACACAGTAAAAGATTTTTGAACTTGATGCTCCCTCTACTGGTTCTTTGACAGAGCTGTAATGATGTGGTTCAAGAGAGGTTTGGACCTGAGCTGAAATACGATATTGCTCTGCGGCTGGCTGCATTACAAATGTACATTGCAACTGTGACCACCAAGCAAACTCAGAAAATTTCCCTCAAATACATCGAGTAAGTACAGAATAAGAACATTCCTCAGAAAGAAAGCTTCAAAATTGTTTGTAGGTCTTTGCATGCTGGTTGATCAGTCCGTCTGTCTATGTACCCTGATTTTGGTTTTGTGGACTTCCGGTGCACTTTTAATTCTCATATAGTGCTTACCCTTTATTGACATGGCCTGTCCCTGAAACACACCAGTTTTAAACTACTCTTCCTCTACAGCTGGCAAGGAGCACTGAGCTGAGAGCCTCATGTGAGCCCTGTCGCTAACTTGGAAATGATTCTATGGCACTTTTGAGGCAGCAGCACTTACAGCCCTCCTCATCCAGATAGAGGGTCAGCACAACACAAGTCCCCTAGGGAGAGGTGCAGTTACCAACTTGAACCAATTGTTGCATGCCAACAGTATCTCCAAATGCACCAGTTGTGTTACGCCACACACTGAGCTAAATTCTCCTCTCAGTTACCCTGGTGAATCTTTGACCCAATGTGCTCATAGAGGGTGAAGTTTGAAATACAGGTCTAAAAAACCCTCATAAAGAACAAAGAACAAATAAAATAGAATAAGCAAATCCTTCCCATTGTGTCTTAAGAAATGTTCCTTAGAGAAAATGTAAAATGTGTACTCTGGTTTATGTGTATCCCTGCATATATTCATGAGGTTGGAGGTGAGGAACTAAAGATTAAAAATGAGAGGAATCTTTGAGACTCTAAAAACAGCTTGGAAAATCCCTGGGGTAGGAAGAGCTTCACATCACAAATGTTAAAGCATCTTATTTTTCTATGAAACAGCATGTACTCAGAAAATAATCTATTATCGAAAACTCGCACCTTCACCGGCTCTCCCTGGCTTTCAGGCACTCATTTGCTCAGCATCACAGCCACCATCTAGTCTTAGGTAAATTATCAACACAGGAATGTGAAATTAAAGATGTGCCTTTTATTGCAGAAAAGAATGGGGATTAGAGACTTTTCTTCCATCTGCTGTGCTGCAAAGCATGAAAGAAAAGAACATAAAGAAAGCACTTTCACACCTTGTCAAAGCAAATCAAAACCTAGTTCCTCCGGGTAAAAAGGTATTTGCATCTTAATGGAAAATATATTTTAAAGACCAGAGAGGACTGCATGCATGCAATTAGTTCTTTGAAGAAATACCTAACCAGTATTCTTTCAAAGATTGTTAGACTGTATAACTTTCATTGCCTATTTCCATGTTTCCAAGAACAATTAAAAATAATTAATTATACCCCAGTTAAACCATCTCCTCATTTTGAGAATGATGGAAAATTATTAACCACCAAGGTAATGCTGAGAAATTTTTTAAAATTCTTTTAGCACCTCCTGTTAATGGCAAACTTGTTAGAGAATTAAGTTATTTCTGCCTAATGCTCTAAATTATTACCCTGTGAGCCTGGCACAGACAGAAGACATATTCATGATACTACAGGATGATTTGCTCTAGTGCCGCAGGGTGAAGTGAACCCAGTGGGCAAGATGTCACTTGATAACTTATCTTCCTTATAGTAATTGAATCTTTAATGTTGTTATAAAATGCCTAGTCTTGGTATTAAACCTTTGCTTCAGCCGAGAAAACTGAGAGAGAAAATGTGGACGTTTCTCTTTAGAAAACATTGATGTCATAAATGTGCAACTTTAAGTGCTCTTAGATACCAAGATATGCTGTGAATGGCAGAATCCAAAGGCTTGATCTAAAACCTATTTAGCTCAACAAAAAGACACCCATTAAATTTCAATGAGCTTCAAATCTGGATTCAAGAGATGAACATAAATCTGTGTTTATTTTAGTAGTGGTAAATGTTAAATGTTAATTAAAAGCTAATTGGCAGATTTTTAACAGAATAAAATGGTGTGTATCCTTTATATACTTGCAGCAAAACTGGAAATAATGTCAGCTGTGTCTGTTTTACCTTAGTAGATCAGGCGTGTGTGAATCCATTCCTGTTGTAGGATTTCTGGCTAGCAATGATAGCCCACAGTAGCGTACAATATCTTCAGCTAGAACAGAGATTGCAACTCTGCGTCCTTGCGGAATACCTTGTCAAAATTACCTATACTTCTGGTTACCTTCAGATTGGATTACTACCATGTGCTCTGCTGAGGGCGGCTCTTGAAATATATAGTGCAGCCCCTTGCTTCTTTAGCAGGACAGGCCAATGTGAACATGAGCCTTGTGCTCTGGAATGTCTGCCAATCTACTCTGGGTGTGTATCCAGGAAGTGGTTATTTTCTATAAAATTGGTTCCCCCTGCCTATCTCAGAGGTTTTATCTCCTTTTCACAGCCATTGTGTCACTGGAATACTCTAGCTATCTGTCCCCAGGGCTGAATGTCTAGTGAGGGATAATGGAAGCCATTCTCAGAAGATGGCTGACCACTCAGGATTCATTCTTTGCAGGCCATTAAAACATAAATCTGGAGACATTTAGGATGCAATGCAAGATAAACATATTTATACAAATTTTCCTAATGTGGGCCTGTGACACACCAGTGGGAGGATAAAATGGTAAAATCATAGAAATAAGGCTCGCAGGGTCCTTGAATAGTCATCAAGTCCAGCCCCCTGTGCAGTACCAAGTAAATGTCCTAGACCATCCCTGGCCGGTGTTTGTCCAGTCTGTTTTTAAACACCTCCAATGATGGGGATTCCACAGCCTCGGTTGGAAACCTATTTGAAAACTAACTACCCTTATAGTTAAAAAGTTTTTTCCTAAAATCTAACCTAAATCTCCCTTCTGCAGATTAAGTCTATTACTTTTTGTCTTAGCTTGTACATGGAGATCAATTGATCACCGTCCTCTTTATAGCATTCTTCACATATTTGATGACAGTTATCAGATTCTCCCCCACCAGTCTTCTTTTCTCAAGATTAAACATGTCCAGTTTTTTTAACCCTTCCTTATAGGTCATGTATTCCAAACTTTATTTTTCATTTTTGTTGTTCTCCTCTGGACTTCTTTCTGCAGTCTGTTCACCTCCTTCCTAATTTGTGGTGCTTAGAAATGGACACAATATGCCATCTGAGGCCTCACTAGTGCTGAGTAGAGCAGGATATTTACTTCTCATGCCTTAGATATGACAATCTTGTCAATACACTTCAGAATGATATTAGGGTTTTTTTGCAGCAATATCACATGGCTTATAAGAATATCATATCAAAAGTCTTACAAAACTCAGGATGTATCATAACTACTGCTTCTTGATATCCACTCGGCCAATAACCCTGACAAAAAAGGGAAATTAGGTTGGGTTGGCTATTCTTTATAACCCTATTATCTTCCGAGTGCTTGCATACTGATTGTTTAATAATTTGTTCCAGTATTTCCACTCCTCTTCCTTGATCTCCTTGTTATAGATACTATGCTTGCCCTTTTACTGTCTTCTGGAACCTCACCTTCAGGAGTTCTCAAAGATAATTGCTGATGGTTCCAAAATTGCGTCAGCTAGTTCCTTAAGTACCCTAGGGTGGATTTCATCAGGTCCTGCTGACTCGAATACATCCAACTCATCTAAATATTCTTCAACCTGATCTTTCACTATTTTAGCTTGCATTCCTTTCCCCTTATTGTTAATGATGAGTGGTCACTATTAACCTTTTAATGAAGACTGAAGTAAACTAGGCATTAAACACCTCAGTTCTCTTGATGTCATCAGTTATTATCTCTCTTCCACTAGGTAAAGGGCCTACACTTTCCTTCATCTTTCTCTTTCTCCTAATAAATTTAAAGAACTTCATCTTATTGCCTTTTAGGTCCCTTCCTAGATATTTTGTTGCTTAGCCTTTCTGATTTTGTCCCTACGTGCTTGTGCTAT
Organism: Pelusios castaneus; assembly: GCA_007922175.1. Classification (NCBI taxonomy): domain Eukaryota; kingdom Metazoa; phylum Chordata; order Testudines; family Pelomedusidae; genus Pelusios; species Pelusios castaneus. Next base: position 9,829,737 of record ML686006.1, read on the forward strand.
TATTTCTCCTTAGCAGTTTGTCCTCGTGTCCATTTTTTTTTGGGGGGAGGGAGGGGGAGGGGAGAGTTAGGTAGGCTTAATTTGCATGCAATATATATATTATACTGGAATTTGAGGTTTTTGTCTGAGTAAGTGCTGCAATTTTGAGGCCTACATTATCTGTGTGAACAGAAATGATTTTTTCAGTCTAAAAATTGTACTTTAGTTCTCAACTTTAAATTGTTTGTGTCATCCCCCCAATGAACCAAAAAGCAAACACAACACTACTGCCCCCAAAACCTTCATTTGTTAATAATTCCTATTTTTCATGGAAATAAACTATGGCATGTCTGTATGTATTTTTAGCTGTTTTCAGATTCATCCTGTGTTATGGGATGGTGATTAAACTATTGTTTTAGACTCATTCTCTGTTATTGAAAAGTAACTAAATTATTGTTCATTAAAAAAATTTAGAATAAGTGGGAAATAAAATCCTACATATTGCAATCATATAGCAAAATGTACCACATGTAGCTGTTGTTAGCAATTTTTTAAACATGTTTTTCTTTTTAAATTCACATTGGTAAACCAAATTTTAAGGAACTGCTACTGGTGGTGATTATGAATAGAAACTCCTGTCTACCCTTGAAATCCTTTAATGAACGGATGTTTAATCTGAGTAGTCTTACATTTTCCTTTTACTGGAATAATTCCAGTGGTCTTGCAGTACCCTGATGCAGCCCATAATTGAGTCTTGAGCACATCGGATCAAAATAAATAAGATTTTAATTCCAAGATCTGAAATAGAGTTCCTTCATCAGGAAGTTAAATTTATAATGATTTATCTTTGACTGATGAGCTCTTGTCACACTCTAGTGTCCTTAGGCTGTGTAATCATGTTTTAATTCTTTCATTTCCATATGTGTTGATTTCCCCCAAAGCGTCTTACTCCTGTAATAACATCAGAGGTTTTCTTCTTCTCAGCTGTCTGCTCTGCAAGCCAAGGTACATTATCTCAAGTTCCTCAGCGATCTACGATTATACGGGGGGCGTGTGTTCAAGGCTACATTAGTGGTAACTTTTTCCTTTATTTTCTTGATAATTTTCACCTATTAATTTTCAACTGCCTGACTCACACATTTGCTTTAAGGAAGCTCAAGTCCTAAACATTCTAAAATAATACACATAATGTATTAGATCAATTCATACAAACACCTTTTTTTCGTTCTTCCTAAAAACAGCTTCTATTGTATTCTGATTGTCAGCTTGGAGGTAGCATTCACTTGGTGGATGATGCCATGCAGATAACAATAAAATACTTAAGTTGTTGAAAAAGAAAAGTTCTTCTTTTAAGAAATATACTCTAAATCCACCCATATAAAAAATCATAATGCAGCCAATTTCCAACAAAAACAAAATGTGAGGTAATATTTTTAATTTCTGCATTTTACCATAAATCGAGTACAATCACGTATCTGGGTTTTTTTGTGCTTGGGTTTTTGTTTGGCTTTGTTTCTTACTGAAGAACTTACTAACTTATGGCAAAGAAATATTGGCAAATGAAGTCTCATAAAAATGAAGACGAGTAGCCATGGTATTTTATTTTATTTTATTTTATTTTTGTTATGCAAAACCTGTCAAATTTCTTACTCTTTTTAATATTTATTTTCTTCTTCTTATGAGACAGCAAGGAGAAAAGCGTTCAGAAGTGACTTTATTAGTTGGGCCACGCTATGGAATCAGCCACGTGATCAACACCAAAACAAACCTGGTAGCCCTGCTAGCAGACTTCAGCCACGTTAACAGGATCGAGATGTTTACAGAAGATGAGAACACTGTTAGAGTTGAGCTCCATGTCTTAGATGTAAAAGTAAGTTGACTGTTGATTTGTCTCAATTTAATATCTTAAAATAGTGTGATTTTCATTTTTCTGTAGTGGAACCATTGACAGAGTTATACATGATTTTGTTCTAAATCTTTTCATGCTATCAATATTATGAAAGCGTATTTAGAATTATTTTTTGCAAATGGAATGCATTGGATGTCTGAGGGTACGTTTTCACTGATGGCAGCAAATTTGCTGGCATCAGATTGACCTTTCCCAATCTACTTAGCGGTAAATTAAGACATGCTATGTCAATCTGGAAATCAACTTAGTAAAACCATCTCCTCAAGTGGCGCAGTGCAGTGAAGACATTGCACTGAAGGGTGTGTAGGTTATGTAATTCCCATCAATTGCCATTGAATTTTTCCGGCAGTACAGACTTCGCCTTAGGCATAGGAATTGCCATATTACATCAAACCAATGTGTATGTATAACAGTATTCTGTTCCAGATGCTACAGAGAAAGGTGAAGAAAACCTATAGTACGTATCTGGAAAAACCTGCCTAGAAGGGAAATTTTTTCCCAGCCTCAGAACTCTTCTAAATTCTTTTTATTCTACCTAAGGTAATTGTAGGGGTTCTCATTCTTTAATAAATGTCTAATCCTCTTTTGAATCCTACTAAGCTCTTTGCCTCAATACTATGGAGTGGAAATGAGTGCAATTTTTCCATATTACATAATGTTGGATCTTCTCAGTGCAGTTTACTGGATCTGGAAGCCTTACAGTGGAATCCTCTATAGAATTTCTCTAGAAATGTATAGAGAATAAATAGAGCTGAAAGTGAGAAGTATCACAATATGTGAAAGTTCAATATTTTGAAGCCAAGGATACTACCAATATTACTCTTTCTTACGAAGTTATACGGAAAAACTTACACATGGGATATTTACAAGCACTTCTTTCAAACACTTAACTTTTATTGACAAGTACCAGTTCACAATATTTAAGTTAATAACATTGCTGTAACTTGATCTGGATGGCCTGTGGCAGCAGTATAAGAAAACATTAGTAGGATGATGAGCACCATCTGGTCTTTAGCTACTTGGACAATAATAATATCAGAGGATCCCAGAGTGCTTTACAATTATTATTGTCACAGCACCTCTTTGGGGGAGTGTGACAGGCTGTTCCCTAGTTCCAGTCTGATGTGCCGCTATGACCCCTCAATCCCCACTCCTGAACCCCAATTCACCCCGCCCTCCCAGGTGACCACTAACTCCTGAGTCAGTCCACACCAGCCACCAGTGTTTAAATTGGTCCCAGGCAGTGGGTGTAAATCCACTAGCCACACAGGCATCGGTCTCCAAGCAAGCACCCTCAGCCCCAGATACTACACTGGGATTCACTGTCTTACAGGGATTGGGACCCACTCCCAATTACCATAGTCTCAAATTCATCCATTTAACAAAGAAGTGGATCATGCCCAGCCTCCCACATCCACACCCTCTAAAGACCACACAGCTTTAGATAAAACAACTACTAGTTTATTGATCAGAGTATGATTTCAAGTGAGAAAATGGCCAGTCAAGGCAGAATCATAATATAAATGAGTCAGATGTAAAGATGTAAACCGCATGCTAATCTAATATCTCTACATAAACTGAACTCATAGTCCAAGATTATGCACAAGGTGTTCGGCTGTTCGATGTTTTACAGCCAATCCCTGCCTATTACAAGGCAGGGCCTTGAAGTTGGAGAAAGTTGCAAGATGGAGTCTTCCAGGCAAAAGCCTGCAGCTTCTCTCTCTCTCTTCTTATTTGCATTCCCTTTGTCATGTAATTCTCCAGCCGCTGTGCTAGATAGAGTCCTGAGAGTCTGATCCGTGTAACATGCTTCACATCTATACACATGTTGCTGTAGGAAACATGGCATCATGGTAATTATGTAAAATATATTATGAGCATTCACAAAGGAACCTGCTATGGCATATTTGGCATCAAATCACACAATTACATTGCAAAACTGAAGAGAAAAGTTACATAGATCATGCCCTAGGGGTGCACGGATGTGCATCCTGTGACAAGTAGTACTACCCTAATGGAGAAATTGAAAGAGAAATTAAATGACATGAAGAAGGTTTGTGGCAAAATAGGAAATAGCTAAGGAACACAAAGTATAAAGCAAAGAAGTCATCTATGGTGACCCTAGTCCTGTGAGGAAAGAGAAATATAAATGGAGGATATCAAGAATGACAAGGAAAGTCATTCACCCATACAAACAAGGGCTATGTCTACACTTGCACTTTTAAGTCGACTTTAACTAATTGTCTCCTTAATGTTTAGGAATTTTCCAGGTAGAATGGTCCCAGGGAGTATCCTGATGAACCATTAAGGACATAAAGAATACAACCATTGTGTCCTTAATGGCTCATCAGTTTAATCCCTGGGACCATATCACCTGGCAGATTCCTTAACATTAAGGAGACAGTGGTTGTTCACACCCTCCCATCTAAGGCATTCCTCCAGAAAGACACAAGTTAAAGTATGGATATAACATCAAATTCCTAACTTCTAATCGAAATAGAATTCCTAGACATAAACTATATAATCATTCCCAGCAAATTACTACCTTTCTATTGATACAAAACATGACATAGTTCCTATGGATTATAGCATTTATGAGATATCCATTGAAAATAATATCATAAATGCTTCCCTAAATCCAGACAGTGTCACACCCTGCCCACATGCCCTGCCCTTTGGGGGGCATGCCAGGCTCCCCCTGTGCCCCCCCAGGCAGGGAGGGCATTGGTGTAGTCCTGGGGTAGCCCTAAGTCGCCTTAGGGCTACACAGGCTTAATTCAACTTTAAAAAGTCGAATTAAGCCTTAGGTCGAGTAGAAAGGTGGTTTAATAAAGTCGACTTAATTTTCATTAAGTTGACTTAAGCAAGCTGCTTAAGTTGACTTAAGCAAAGTGTAGTGCAGACGCAGGGCAAATTAAGTCGACTTAAGCCAAGCTTAAGTCGACTTAATTTACCAGTGTAGACGCAGCCAAGGAATCTTGTGGCACTTTTAAAGACTAACAGGTTTATTTATCGCATGAGCTTTCGTGGGAGGAAATCCCACTTCGTCAGATGCTTGAAGATGGAGACCTTACAGAATGGGAGGTAAGTTCTCCATCTTCAAGCTTACGAAGAAGTGGAGTTTTCTTTCATGAAAACTCATGCGATAAATACATTTGTTAGTCTTTAAATTTGCCACAAGACTCCTTGTTTGTTTTGCTGAACTAGATTGGCACAGCTATCCCTTTGGAACTTGTCATTCACCCAAGATGTTTATATGGGCTAATTAGCAAGAGGGCCAAATTACAAGTTGTGCTTCCTGTCAAAAGGAGAAACTTGCCGAAAGTAGTGTTATGATTTCACGTGAATAAGGATATGGAAATTTTGCATCCAATTATCAGTAACTGAAAAATAATGTGACAACGCAGTTTTCACTCCCACTGTGGGTAGGCCTATGAAGCGGTTGATGTTGGCTAGGAACTAGGCCTGACACTAATACTTCATGCCTTCCCCTTGTGATGGATTTTGTGGCTTTTCTGTTAATGCTTTTAAAGCACTTTAAGATCCTTGTCTGAAAAGTTCTAGAGAAATGTAAACAGCAGGTCACAGTAATATTCTTGGCATTTAAAATCTCTCTGGAAATCATCTACTTCTATTGATCTTCTCAGTAAACTCAGCATTGAGAAAGCATTTCAAACAACCCTCTAAATACATGCACACCTGCTCCTTCTAAACACTAACATAACAAGAATTGATTTGCTCATCTTTGGTAAATAATTTGTGTTCATTTTATGTGTAAGATTGAATGCTTTGTAAAAACCATGTCCTTATACCAAAGCTCCTGTACTTTTGAACAAAAACTCAAACTCAAAATGCTTTGCTCTAAATAATAATTGTGATTAATAATAACTGCCTAGATTTTTCCATCAGGTCTGAAGCTGCACGTGAAGTACCGAGTGAATAGATGTGGCATGGAATTATATGCCATGTGTATTGGCTTAAGATTCTACATTATTATTTCTTTTTAAAAAAATAACCCTATATCCTATTTTGTACTTTTGTCTTAGACAGCTATGATCAGAGAACCTTGTTCTGATCATGAGGGAAAGTACACAGCCTCCTTCAGGACCAGTTCGCAGGAAGTTCAAATAAAATCTGAATACTGCTATAGTGTGACACTCCAGGACTTTCAGTGAGCTGTAGCAATGATCACATGGGACATCACGATGCGGCAAAGTGCTGTGCTGTAGATTCACACCTTGGCTTGCCAGGCAGTAACTTACTACATAGAAAATGGTGAAAGATTTAGTCCTAAAATTTTATGAAGAACATACATTTTTTAATAAGTTCTGGTGTTAAGCATCTTAGAACACATTTGAGAATTGAAGCTTTTCTTATTAATAATTATACAAACAGCAATACAAATATTAGTTAAGAATCAAGTGAATTTAAAGTGTGCATTTAGACATTTTCCTTATTTCAGCTCTCATCTCTCTAAAGATTTCATACCCTAAACATTGTTTTAAATCAGACCTTTCAAAGCTAAGGAAAACTAGTTTATTTTTTATTCTCCAATGTAGCATTTGCAAAATAAGAATTCCCATCATTTTATAAATATACTAATTTTTAATGTGTGATGTTTCAGCAAGTAAATTGATTAAGGATGAATAAATAGCCTTAACTAAGACTCAGTTGTTTTCTTCGTAGCCTATTACTTTGCTAATGGAATCATCAGATGCAATGAACCTGGCCTGTTTAACAGCTGGATACTATAGATTACTGGTTGATTCAAGGCGTTCAATATTTAACATGGCCAACAAGAAAAATGCAGGAAATCGAGAAACAGGTATTTATTGCATAATGTATTAACAAGAGTCACATATACAAAAGGAAACCTTGATCCTGCAAATGAATCTATGGTGCCAGCAGGGTCTGTGAAGGTACATGGATATGCCCATTCAATCTGATTGCTAGTTTGGGGCCTATTATATAAATTCAGCTTTATAGTGTTTTAACTGTTAACAGCCACTGTTAGTATTAATGATAAAACAAATTGTTTAATGCATTCCTCTTCATGCTACAATGAAATAAATAAATCATTTGTTTGCATACAGGTTATTACTTTTTATATAACTAGAGCCTTCACATCGAAATGTATGGTGTTTGGATGTTTTAGATTATCATATCAACCAGTCCTGGGTTTTCATTTCACCGAGTTTTAGTTTAGTTCTCTGCCCTCATAGCATAAAATCATCCAGTTATACTTAATTCCTAAACTAAGGGTTTCTTAGCTTGAAGTACAGGAGAGTTTCAAGATGGTTTGGCGATACTTAACAGGTTTATACAATGGTTTTATATTTAACATATGGCTGACTGAGAAGTAACGAGTCATTCTTTCTCATACAGTTGCATGAAGCAGTTCTTTTGTTCAGTGACTCTTGCTTTTATTTTGCCAAATTGTAGGAGCTGAAAATAGAGGGAAGCATAAGTTCCATGCTTCCGAATGGAATTGTGTACCAAAAACTACTACATTCCTGGCTGAAGGAGATCAAGAGACCCAGATAATATTTGTAGATCCCAAACAGAAGATCGCAGAAGTTTCTGAAAGCTCTATATGCCAAAAAGACCACAGGCATCTGTACATAGAAAATACCTATAATTCAGGTGGACTCGATCAGGAGCTAACCAAACAAGTTGACTCCACTGAGCTGGGAGAAAACAGAAGTTTAAATCAGCAGCCATTACTGTCCCTCTCAGGACTGGAGTCTAGCAAGAAAGCACAGGACTGTCCAAGGGGAGCAAAAGTATCCTTCATATTTGGCGATCACAGCTTAGATGGCATCAGTCCTCAAAACCTTGGCTATGAAAGACTTTTGGATGAAAGTCCAGAAGTATTAGAGAAACAGAGAGCTATTTATATTAGTAATACCAATGACATTAAAGGGCTAGAATTGTCTCCAGATGCTGAAAGCATTCAGTTTGCTGCAAATTCTGTTTATGCAGGCATAAATGATGGCAAAATATTTGGAGCTGCAGAAGGGATAGAAGAGCCCTTGTTGCATGATATTTGTTATTCAGAAAACACAGATGATGCTGAAGATGAAGATGAAGTTAGCTGTGAGGAAGACATTATGGTAGGAGAAATCAGCAGGCATACCATTCTCAGTTTTTCTGGTTCAAGTGACGATATTATTGATTTGACATCGCTCCCCCCTCCGGAAGGTGATGATAATGAAGATGACTTCTTATTACATTCTTTAAACCTGGCCATTGCTGCTCCTCCGCCTGGCTTTAGAGACAGTTCAGATGAGGAAGACTCTCAGAACCAAACAACACAGTACACAGAAGACAAGGAGCAAGCTAGTAATCTAGGAAATGATGATATTCCTGTGTCACTTATTGATGCTGTCCCTACTAATACTGAGGGGAAATGTGAAAAGAGGCTAGATGATGCTGTAGTCTCGACTCTTCAAGCAATAGAGGATTTGGCGGCTTCAGAGGAACAGCAAACGAATGACAATACAGGTTCTTTCACCATAGTTACATTTATTCATTGAACATCATTCCACTTCATCTGTTTGCAACATTTAGCCTCAGAAACATTCCATTCTATATGTTTTTATCATCATTTACATGCATCACATTCCGTTTCATGTGGTGGAACTACCATAATGTTCCTAAGTTATCTGTCTCAGGAATTATGCAATAAAATCACGGTATGCTTTTAAAATAAACCCCCCAAATCCATTTATTTTTATATTTAACACATCTTGTTTGCTTATCAGTTTATTCAGGTGCCTCAGATGCTTTCATTAATTGGCTCTTATTTTTTGTGGCATGCAGGTGTAGCAATTTTGCGAGCATATAGCCCTGAGTCATCTTCAGATTCTGGCAATGAAACAAATTCTTCTGAAATGACTGAAAGTTCTGAACTAACCACAGCACAGAGACAATTAGAAAATTCTACACGCATGTTTTTAACCACTATTGAAAGTTACCAGCCCCTTGTAGAAGAGCAAACAGAGTTCCCCATTGCTAAGAATCAGGCTGGAGGACCACTTATGAAATCTTCCCAATCTATAGCTAGTCGTCAAACTGCAGAGCTCCAATCAAAAGTTGTGCCTTCAAAGCAGATTCTTCATTCAGACAATATGGAAATGGAACCAGAGACCATGGAAACAAAATCTGTCACTGACTATTTTAGTAAATTGCACATGGGGTCTTTGGTATACTCTTGCACTAGTAAAAGGAAAAATAAGATGACTGATGGTGAAGTGAAAGCAGCCTCTGATGGTAATGCTACTGTGAAAAAGCATCAGGGAACTAAAAAAGCAGAGATTGATGAAGATCTAAAAGCTAAATGTGGTACTCTTTCATCAAGAGACAGTCAACGCATGAGCACTTTTAATGTGGAGAGAACTGCCTTTCGCCAAAGATGGTTTGCTGATGATGATGATGAAGCATCAGATAAACCAAGTTCAGAAATAGTGAATGGGAAGACATTTCCAAGAGTTTCTGGTCTTGGCAAAACAGATACTGGCTCTAAAAATGAAGTGGATCCTGAAGTTAACGTGGGTGATACTTCAGGACTTGGCAAAGGTGAAAATTTTTTGTCCGATATAACTGATGTGTCTTCAGCCAAAGACCCAAATGACTCAGAAGATGTTGATTTATCTGCAAATGAACATCCTTTAAAGCTTACAGAAGCTGAGCAGAGTGTGAGTAGACTTTGTGAATATCACCTGACCAAGCGCATGTCATCTTTGCAAAGTGAAGGTCATTTTTCTCTGCAAAGCTCCCAGTGCTCTTCATTGGATGCAGGATGCAGCACAGGCAGTAGCTCATGTGCTACACCAGTTGAATCTTCTCTTTGTACCTCTGATGTTAAGCACATTATTTCTGAGGCATCTGTGAAGAGCATTGGCTATATTCCAACAGATGAAAGAGTTGCCATTCTTCCTACCCATGGGACAACATACAAGGATCTACAGCAGCAGTCAGAAGCTGTGTGTCACAGAATGACAATGCCTGCCGTGCACTCAGCAATTAATACTGAACCACTCTTTGGCACTTTGAGAGATGGATGTCATAGGATCCCCAAGATTAAAGAAACTACAGGTACAGCAATTACAGAGCATGTGTTTTTAAAGTCACACAGGGCAGATGTGTAAAAACCAAGATTACATCAGCTCTTATCTGAATGCATTTTGTTAAACTAGGGTGGACAGTGAAATCAGACCTAAGCTGTTGCTATTCGTTCCTGCTTTTTAATTCTACTATGTGGCTTTTGCTAAAATAGCCCCAATTAGCATATTGTTAGTTACTCTTTATAAACCTTGCAAGGAACTATTTCAATTTAAAAAAAAAAAAACCCTTTCATTACATTTTTTAAACTCCCAGGAAAAAACATGTCTATTAACATTAGCTTTTTAAAAAATGTTTCCCAGTTTCCCTGGCAAGGTTGTCTGTTGAAAAAAAAACCTTGCTTGAACACTATATAAGAATTGCTAAAATTTTGTTTCATTTGATTTTCTGGATACTTACTGTATATTGAATGCACATGCGTTTTAACAACATATGTCAGTTGGGTAGCGGGGGAAATCTATGATTTAATTATCATATATTATATACCTTTTTCTTGCTATGTGGCTAAAACAAGTGGCTTCACTAAAATAAAGAATATATAAAATAATCTCCAGATAAAGATATTACAACTGTGTTGTTGATAGGCCAGGAAGGCTCAGCGCAATAACTGTAATGAAGAAAGTGAAATGAGATTAACTTCGCATCCTTTTAATTTAAAAACCTGTTGTAAAGGTTTCCTGTAAGGATAGCTTAGGTGCACTTAATCACGTAGTTTGAGATTCAGTTTTAAGAGATTTTTTATGTTTGTTTGTTTGTTTTTAATATATTTGGTTGGAGTTTATAGATTTCCCTTTACAGCTGGCAACTGAAAGACAGCAACAATGTGTAAGTTTATGAGAATCAGAAAATGAAACTGACTAGAAGCAAAAGTGAACCAGTTTCTTTTCGCTGCCTCAAAAAAGCACATTGCAAAACAAAATAAAAATAAATGGAATTTTCCAAATTCTTTCCATTTTAATAATGTAAGGGATTTTTAACCTTTAAATAAGAAATGGGAAACTTCCATTCCATTTAGGAGATGGACTATGTTCATGAAAGTTTTTGAAACAATTTTCTATTGCCTCACATTGTAAGTCAAATGTGGTAATGGAGGTACTAGTCAGTTATTCATTAATGAGAATAAGTTGATAGATTCTTTTTTAAAATTTCATATTTAGAAAAATACAAAAGATCTTTATCTTTCCTGGAAGACATATGGCTCTTCATGCATGGTACTAAATGAAATGGAGGCCATGGATTCACTTGAATCGTTTGGACAGTTCATTTTTTTTTTAAAAAGTCCATAAAAGATACTTAGAGATTCATTCTATCAATATTATCAAGGTGATGCTTAATTATTCTCTTTGTTCTTCTACTACCCCTAGTGTAGCTTTCACAGAGCTTGGAAAGGGAAGAGGAGGAGGCATGCCTTCAGCTTTTCCTAAACAGCCTCTAGCTGACTCCATCATGCTATCATCCAACATTCGCTCAGAATCAAAGGTGCCAAGTCAAAATCAGGACCCTTGTGGCATTCCTAAAGTAAAACAGGGATGTGGGGCAGCAGTTAGTTTACGGCCATATGACATGATGGGAGGAAGCCTCAGAATGCCACGCAGCAGGAAAGTATTGAGACGCAGCAGTAGTGTCATTGCAGGGTCTGCGGGCTTTGAGATGCTTCTTGAGAAGAAAAAGGCTGCAGTCAGTCTGAAATGTATAGACGTTGCCGCAAGAGATGATTCCAAATCAGAAAAAAAGGTGGAACTCCCACTGGGCAAAAAGCTATCCGAAAGTCGTTCTCAAAGTTCTATGAATGTTAGCACTGACGTCAAAGACAGTAAAAGGTCTTCAGTCACCAGCTCCATGCAGAAGGACTCCAAACAGTACAGAATGTTGCTCCTGCGAAAGCCAGATGCCAGCAACTGGAGATGCCGGGGCCCCTTTAGCTATTGTTTCCTAAGCAGAAGAAATGACAATGAGGATGATGAAGATGATGGAGACAACAACCAACTCTCATGCCTCTATGAACCACAGATATCGTGTGATTTCTCAGAACCAGACAGACAGTCTTTTTCCACTGAAAATGAGAAGAAAGCTGTTGAGTCCCCCAAACAGATAATAAATAGTACACAGGATAAGAGCAATGCTGAAGGTGGCCAACCTGATATGAATCTCAGTGATATGTCCTTTGATGCACAAATCACAAGAATAAATGTGATGAAAGAGAAAACGTATGCAATGCCTGATGGATTTCTTGCAGCACAAAAGGATGCCAATGAGCTACTCTCTTTGGTCCAAGCAAGTGTGGGGAAGAGGGAAGATTTACATCTGGAAACATATGACCTTAAACTTTCTCAGTACAAACAACTGTTATCTATAGAATCGAGACAGTTGGGAAGTGCCTGCAGGAAAATGGCCATGGCTGATAAAAGCCCAGAGGAAATGCTTCTAGCTATGACTTCCAGCTTTCAAGTGCTCTGTTGCTTGACAGAAGCCTGCATGCGCTTATTGAAAGTCATGAACTCGGAAACACAGCAGCAGGAAATGATAGCTAAAATAGATGAGGTTGTAATAAACTACATTTGTCTTCTGAAAGCTGCAGAAGCAGTGTCAGACAAGACCTCCAGTGATTCTAGCATTAAACTCTTGGCTCTACATTCGACTACCATGGCCGCTGTTGTAAGCACACTAACACGTTCTCTTAAAATGCTTTTAAACAAGTAAAATACAAACATCACTTCATAATCTACCTTTGCAAAGCCATACATAAAACCTTTTGTTTACTGTATGTGTATGAACTAATGTAACAAACTCTGCTCCCTCTATCTGTATATTTTGTTATTTTATAAAAAAAAAATTATGAGATTTAAAAAAAATAGTTCTATACCGAACATTGACAAAGTACTGGCCAGATCTATCCTTTTGTTTATATTTTAAAAAAATCATTAAAAAAAAAAAACCAAACCAAAACAGAGAACCCGTATGAGAGCATCTTGATATCTGGCTATATTTCATGTAGTTATATCTACATGTGTCCGATATGAGCTTTCAAAGCCTGTGATGCCAGACGAATTGCTTCCTGTTCCCTCCGAGTTTGCATTTGGAGAACATTACATTCATGTTTAAAAATAAGAAATGGAATCATGATGTATATAATACAGTATTTAATGTTTTAAAATTATAATTTTTAAGCATTGGAAATAGCAAAAAGACATTTAAAATCTAAGAGACTATTATGACTTACTAGAGAATATATATAATAAATAACTCTTTTGTTCATATTGCCTGGTTACCTGATGCTTCTTTTCTAGGAAGTGCTTCCATATTGAAAATAGAGAAAATGGTAGATTGAGATAGTATTTGATTATTATATGGTAGAATGTTGCATTTTGGGACCAAATACCAGTGTGGAGTGATGGAAGGCATGGAAACTGGAATGGGGTTATTGTTTCTATGATGAAAGCTTCTTCGAGAAATAGAGAAGAACCTAATGGCCAAGTCTGAAATGTTTCAATTGGTAAATAGAAACCAAAGGAAAAACATTAGAAATTTACTATACTTGTACAGTTTTATCATAAACAAATGAATCATATCTATTTTATTAACATATTTTACAGTCCATCTCAGATGATTCTGGTTGTATAAATGTAAATACTTTCAATATAAAATGAATCTTTTGAAAGAAAATATCCTATAGGGGAAAAAAAACCCTCTGAAACATTGTTAGCAAAGAACCCAGTTACTTTTATTGGTGATAGAAAGGGCTATTTGAGACAGACTCTCTAACTTTTCTGTAAAACATCCAGTAACATTAAAGTTGCAACACAGCCAAGGTAAAAGAATTCAAAGTTTTGACTCACCTTTGTTAAGTTGACTTAAAGTTGACCTTATTAAGTCAACTTAACAAAGTCGACTTAACTTTTCTAGTGTAGACATAGCCCCTTGTCGACCTTATTAAGTCGACTTAACAAGGTCGATTTAGGCGCTAATCCCCGTCCACACTGACTTTAAATCAACTTAAGGAGTTGACTTAAGCCTTAAGTCGACCTAAAACCAGGTTTTATTAAATCGACTTAAGCTTTCCTTAAGTCAATTTAAGGAAATGCTTAAGTCGACTTAAGAAAAGCCCAGTGTGGACGCAGCTTTGCTTAGGTTGACTTAAGCCTCCCTTAAGTCGACCTAACTTGCCAGTGTAGACGCACCCAATGGTCTTTTGACTATATCATCCAAATAACTTATTGTGCCTGATGTAGGTATTATGGTCCTTTTTTTTTTCATAATCTCACACATAGAGATTGATGTAATAATAACAATCATAAAGGTCTTGATTTGAAAATGGCACTTACCTATTCAGCTGTAGCCATGCTGAGACTTTTTCTGTTGAGTGAGGGGACCTAAGTCATTAGAATTAAAGCTTTTGCTAGTAACAGGAAGTGTGGTTGCAAAGAATAATCTACCAAATGTGAAGACAAACAAGCAGTGTTGTCTTCTTGAGTCTGCACACAGACAACTCCAGAGATTTGATAGCAACCGTCAACTACTTGAAGGGTTGCTCCAAAGAGGAGGGAGCTAGGCTGTTCTCAAGGGTAACAGAGGACAGAACAAGGAGCAATGGTTTCAAATTACAGCTGGGGAGGTCAAGGTTGGATATTAGGAAAAACTTTCTCACTAGGAGGGTGGTGAAGCATTGGAATGGGCTATCTAGGGAGGTGGTAGAATCTTCATCTTTGGAGATTTTTAAGGCTCGGTTAGACAAAACCCTGGCTGGGATAATTTAGGGGGAGTGGTCCTGCTTTTTAGCAGGGGGTTGGACTAGATGACCTCGTGAGGTCCCTTCCAACCCTATTATTCTATGATTCTATGATTCTATGACTCTGCTTCAGTTTATAGTGCTGTCAAATTTAGCACCAGCATCAGAGTCAAATTTAAAAGACTAGTAAACTTCACTGCTGCCATTCAATTTTATAGCTGCTATTTCACTGTGAGCAGCAGTTAAATTGTCAAGATAGGTCTTCTTCACCTCTCTGCTCAGTGATGCCTGAGCATATTGCACTGAAAAGATTAAGTGAATTGTTTTACTTGAGCCATGTTCTTCCAGTGCTTAAATACCTGTATCATGCTTGGAGCTAAGGATAAAATTTTCATAGAAGCCTATGTCCCATTTTCAAAAGTTGAAGCCCAATTGACTTACAATGAGGTCTTGGCTTCTAGGGGTATGTCTACACTAGAAAAGCTAAGTCGACTTACAGCGTCTACACTAAAAGCTTGAGTCAACTGCCTGCATCCACAAAAGGTGCTAGGTCGATGAGAGCCAAGCCACAGCTCGGGGGAAGGGAGCCGTGGTTCCCTCCGGGGACAAGGGGAGCCTTCTCCCCAGCCTATCCCCTTTGGTTGACTTAAAGAATTAGGTCGACCTCGGGTATCGACACCAGATTTAGGTCGACGTAACAGGTTGAATTAAGCGCGAAGTCGACCTAAAGATTGGTAGTTATTAAGTCGACCTAAGGAAGCGCTTAAGTCATCTTAATGAAAGCCAGGTGTGGACGTGGCATTCTGTAGGTCAACTTAAGCATCCTTAAGGCGATCTGGGTTGCTAGTGTAGACATACCCTAAGTGCCTACATCACTTTTGGAAAATGGTACTTAGGTGCCTGAATCACATAGGCACTTTTGAACATTTTATCCTAAATTGTAAATTTATTGAAAACAGATTGTTCACATTAATGGAGTTATACCAAGCATTCAGGTTTCATTTTCATCACCAGTACTATTAATTATTAGTCTTTGCACTGGGGTAGCACATAGGTGTCCACTCCTCATGGCCCAGGTTCCCATGGTGCAATGTACAGAACAAAAAGATGGGACCTACTCCCAAAGAGTTTACTGATGAATGTAGCAGGATGCAGAGTGTAGCAATGACATTATCCATAGTTTATAACTTCCCACATGAAGCTCAGCAAGTCACAAGCCACGTGTTATCTCAAGTGCTGATTTTGGACAAAAAAAGGTAAATAATACAGTTCAATGATCATGAACTTCCACTGATTCATCTTTGAAATCCTTCAAAAACATTTTGTGCACTTTTTTGACTTGGCTGAATAGAAGCAGGAAAAGAGGCAGGCACCATATTTTTTAATGGAGAATTCTATTTTCCTCCAAATATTCTCTAGACAAACCTTCCAGAGTCTCTCTTAGTGATAATAGAGCTTGGAAGTTCCTGGCAACTGAAAACCCATCAGAGCCATTTAATGATGATGCTGTAGTTCCTGATTTAATCTACTACTTCTTTACAGTGGAAATAGCAGTCTACAAGAACTCATAATGGGACAGTATCCCTTCTGTTTGAAATAACCAGAGTGTGCAACTTGAATAAGTAAGGGGCAGAGGATCCACTTTTATTTTGGATCCGTTAGTTGTCATCATCTGTGGAATAGGCACATGACAGCTGAGGGATAATCCACCCCTGAGGCTGCACTAGGGAAAGTGGAATGACTACTCTGTCACTCGGAGACCCACAGAATTCTCTAGTCCAAAGTCTGCCTACTTGGGTTGTACAACAGGCACAACATTTGCACTTAAAATAGTGTACAACAGGCACTTAAAATAGTTGTGTTGTGAAGAAACAGTGCTACAGAAGTTCTAATATCTCCTCACTTCTCAGGGACTATCGTAAGGGACTGAGATCTTCTACCCTTTCTAGCCCATCCAAACATCCTTGCCTCTCCTTTCTACTGCTGCTTTTTGCAGTGTGAATGGAAAACTGCGTGCACTGTATGCTGCCTGTTTCCACATCAACATGCAATTTCAATGGATAGTCTGAGCTTCCCAAACAAGTCTGACTATTTAATTTTTTGTTTCTACTGTTGATCGAAGCCCATGACGTTGGTGTGTAGCTACACATCATACACTTACTTCTACAGTTGTCTCTCTCACCCTAATAATAATTAACCATCAGAAATAGTGAGTTGTGCCTGCTGAATTATTCCAATCTCAGTAACAGTCTTTGAAGCATTTATCCACATGGGACAACATTTTATTTAGACCTTTATCTACAAATTATTTTATCATAATGGCCTTTTTTAACCCCTTGATTTCAATTTCCTCCATACACTGAAGTTATTTGAAGTTGGGTTTCATGGGTCTGCTCTACATTTTTTGCAGTTTTTATTGCTTATTTTTTGTTTTATTTTCCTCTTGTTTTTAACATTTAACCAAATAAGTGTTTTACCAGACAATTACAAATAATGGGGAAAACTTCTCAGCAAGAATGTTTCATGAGTTTTAGTTTCAGAAGTATCTCATCCCTTTTTACAAGAAATGTACTTACTGTGATTTTTTTTTCTAACTCATTCATTGCAGCATAAGTGTAAAAATCCCTATTTCTAATGTATGGGTCCATGAGAACAGTTATAGCAGGACAACATGGATTATTTCATTGAACAGTACTTTGAATATAAAATACAATAGTCATCTCAGCCCTCTTGGGGGCAGGAGGGTGGGTCGAGCAGAGGCACCCCAGGGAAGGAACTTTTGCAGATCCCTTTGTGGAGATCCCTCACATCATCCCATCCAGTTGAGAAGGCTCTTGCCCTATTCCCATACTCGTTAGATTCATTTGGGATCTCTGGAGGCCAAAGTCATCTGTGCATCTCTGTTCTGTCTTCACTTCTACCCCTTTTCCTGTCTTAATGCAATGATCAGATTGACAAATCAGGCACTTCCTTAGAGTAGTTGTAGCTGTGTCACACACAGATATTAGAGAGACCGCGCAGATGAGGTAATAGCTTTTAATCGACCAATACATGTTGGTGAAAGAGACATGCTTTCAGTGAACTCTTCAGAGCAGACTTGAAAAAGAGCACTGTGCAGCTCAAAAGCATCTCTGTCACCAGCAGAACTTGGTCCAATAGAAGATATTAGCTCACCTGCCTTGTCTCTCTAAATCAAGCATTTCATAGGGTACATCTACACTGGCAGTTTAGGTCTACTTAAGGAGGCTTAAGTTGACCTAAACAAAGCCACATCCAATAAAAGCTTAAAGTTGACCTAATAACACCTCATTATAGGTCACCTTAAGGCTTAAGTCGATGTATTAAGTCAACTTAAGCCAGTGTGGATGCCCTAGGTTGACTTATTCCATAAGCTGACCTAAGGCAGGGGGGACAAGGGAGTACCACATGGCTCCCTTCTGCCGGGGTGCCACACACAGCTCCCTTGTGACCTGCTCTCTTTCCCCCGGGACCCATGGCTTCCCAGCAAGAAGGGAGCTGCGCGGGGCTCCCCATCCAGGGCTCCAGTGGGGAGGGAATCCCCCACCACCCTGTTTGGGGCTCCAAGGGCAAGGGAATACCCACCACCCCAGCCACACAGCTGCAGCCCCAGCTGGGCGGGGGGGGGAATCCCTCTCCGCTGCAGCTCAGGCCGGGGAGCCCCATAGTGGTGCCCTTCTTCGCAGGAGCTGCGTGCAGCTCCTTTCTTCCCAGGAGCCCCGGCTCCCCTGGAAGCAGGGAGCTGGGGCTCCACCCACGGACAAGGAAGCCGCGCACGGCTGCCTTGTCCCCAGGGGAAGCCGCCCGTGGCTGCCTTGTTCCTGGGGAGAGGCAGCTGCCCGCCTTCTGCCAGCGAGCCTGGGCTCCCCTTGTTCCTGGGAGCAGCGGCTCCCTTTGTCCCCTTAAGCATCTAATGTAGACACTCTAAGTCGACTTTACAAAGTCGACTTTAAGTCAACCTAAATATCTCATGTAGATGGGCTAAGTCGATTTAATTTAACAAGGGTAGACATAGCCATAGAGGGTTCCAGTATGTAGAGGCCTGTGATCACGTTGAAATCCAGGTAGGTTTTATGTATGGATTTACTGTATCTCTC
Organism: Pelusios castaneus; assembly: GCA_007922175.1. Classification (NCBI taxonomy): domain Eukaryota; kingdom Metazoa; phylum Chordata; order Testudines; family Pelomedusidae; genus Pelusios; species Pelusios castaneus. The sequence goes on from ML686006.1 coordinate 9,848,590, forward strand.
TGCCAATTTGTGTGGTTTAAAAAAATATTTTACCTGTTTTCTCTCTGTTCCTGTATGAAAGAGCCATGTAAACAGAGGGAAATAAACAGCACATCATATAGAGATGACAGGGAACTTACTGTACATAAAGTATTGTCTAATGCACACAACAAACAGTAAAAGTAGCTATTTTTCTAATCTTTTTCAGTTCCAAAAACAATTGTAACAATAAGTAAAAATTTTTAAATGGACTGTGATTATTCTTAGTTGCATAGCTGCATGCTATATACATCTTTTCTAATAATAAAATATTTCAAGTTAAATCTGAAGAGAACAACTACATTCAAAGTTCCAGAAGCGCACAGAAAGTTTGCATGCCACTATACATGTAGTGCGCTGAAATGTATATGATTAGCCAAACAAGAAAAGTTAGGGCTTCTGGTGATGTCAGTGCCTAGTGAATGAAATAGTTTAGTTAGGAAACATTGAGAATATGCCAATTTGATGATTCACATAAGATTAGTGAAGCTAAACTTAATTTTAAAAATTACATATTTATCATATCTCTTCCCAACTCCATTTCACAAAGTTCTCCTGTCCTAGCATTGCATGATTAGACTAGCCATTCTGAAAATGACGAACCCCAGCAGATGGCAGCTCTGGACAAACTAATATAGCCTCATACTATGCAGCTATTTTCTGCTGTTTATTTTTTATTTTGTCAGTATAACTCCTGCGGCCATCTGAGTTAGAATTTACCAACGTTCTCCATTTTTATAAAATTGTAGGCCCTGTATGGAACTACTTGGGGTTCTGGGTGCAAGAAAACTCTACTGACAACCGCATGCATTCAAAACTCATGACTCAAGACTTAACTGATTTTAAAATAACACAATTTCTTTTATTTGCCTTCTCATTCTTGTGTCCTATAAGGTTCCTATTTTCAATTTTTCTCTACAGTCATGAGGGCTAGAAACATACATTTTTCCTCTAAATGAAAGCTGAGGTTCTCAGGTAATCACCTGCTTCTCCCCAGATGTATGGCCTGAGATACTCAGGATTGCCACGGTCATGATGGGAGGTTAATTGCATCTCTGGTGCTGTGTGAAGAGGTTGGTTCTCAGTCTGGTTACCATGTATGCCCTGTTACCGAGTCAAGAATGGAAGTGAATCTATAAGCAGACATCTATATTCATCAGCACTCTAGATCCTCAAGAGTGCCTGGTCCTGGACTGAGATTTAAAATAGCAGTCTGAATGTACGCCACCACCTTGGGACACAGAAGTGATAGGCCACTGCAGACATCCTTAGGGAGCCTGTTGATCATCAATCTCTAGTGGACATCTGGCATGAACACCACCTGGCTGTTTCCATCTCCTTCACCTCTGTCCAGGTAGAGGACACATGGTTGTGCCACTCCTGGGTAAGGGGCATCGATTTCATGTTTTTCAGGCTTCCTTCTCCAGTAGCAAGCCATCCCTGTTCTTGGACCACCTATTGGACATGACAGTCTTACTGACACCTGAGATGCCTACTGGCACTTCAATAACAATCTACGGATATGGGCTTTTGGGCATCCTTCTGGAACTCCTAGCTGGCCTGGCAGAAGCACACCTTTCCCTTAAAACAGAAGTAGTAGGATCTAGGGAAGGTACATGACTGGGTCTTCTTCCATGGCTACAGTGGGGGCGGGGGAGGGACAGCCGGAGGAGGGATGTAGCAATAGGGCAGTTGGAGTGTGAAGTCTTGTAGCTGGAGAGATGCCTGGCTGAATGCCCCATGGATCCATCCCTCTGTAAAGAATGTCAGGAGAAGCAGGACAATTCCTGGGCTCTTGGCAACCAGCAGGCCTGAGGCAACTTTGTTTGATCCGTCATTCAGGACCTTCCTGACATGGATTGTGGTGCCTGCATCATTTATGCCCCAAAGAAAACGAGGGATACCAAAAAGCTTATCACATGCAACCCAGCATAGGACTACACCCCTCTCATAGATCTATGAAGATCTAGGGAAGGGCCAAGCCTTTTATGCCAGCCTCTTCTCCTTGGATCCAATTGACACCTTTGCTTGCGGTGTCCTGTGGGATGAACTCTCTCTAGTCATTGTGGAAGACTGGGACTTGTTAGAGCAATCTATCACCCTGGCCAAGTTCTTGAAAGCCCTCCCCTCTGAGGCTCATCAACAAATCTCTGGGCATTATTAGATGACAGTGGTGTTCTACTGTGTATTAAGGGATGTCTTCAATCTGGGCCTTGCCACCATCTGGGCCAAGTCCTTGAGGAGCAGGGTGCTCCCTCTGTTGGGCATGTAGGTCATGCTTGCTATGGTACCTAAGAAGGAGGAACTCTGCAATCTAAGGACTTGATAGCCAGTTGCTCTTCATCACAAACTACAAGATAATAGCAAAAACCACCTCAATACAGCAGGGGTCCATGGTGGTGGACATGATCTATCCCAACCAAACCTACAGTGTTTCAGGCTGGAACATCTTGGATAACCTTTATCTAGTCTGAGATCTATTCCCTTTAGCATGTAGGGATAGACTGCCGCTTGTCCTCCCGTACATGGACTAGGAGAAGGCACGTAACAGCATGGATCAGAGGTATCTTTTTGCCACTTGGCAAGTGTTCAGTTTCAGGCCCCACTTCACAGGGCTGGTACCTGAAGCCTCAGTAATGCACCTGGGCATTCAACTGAAGAGATGAAAAAAAGTATTGGTTGCACCAGCAAAAGCACATGACCACTAACTTCCCCTTTCCCAAAACTAGCATGGGCTAGATGGCCAAAGCCATGCTGACAACTCAATCAGTGTGCCAGCCCAAGTGAAGTATGTTGATCAAACAGTGTTTTCTCCCAAACTAAAATGTATGAATGAAAGACCCATGAAAGCAAAAACAGCCTCTTCTAAAAAGGGGTGTGTCAAACAAGCCACCAAGCTGGAATGCTAGGTGTCTTTACTTGGGCAGGGCAACCATGAGATGTTTATGTTAGCTCATTCCCCAACCACAGAAAGGATGTGACTAAAGCTTGTAAAAAATTAAGGAAAGCTCATAAAAAATTGTTATGAAAAATTTTCCCTATTTATTGCAAGTTTTGGAATTCACCATTGAACCAAAATGGGGTGGGGCAGGGATAAAATAAGTTCTAGTAGTTGATGTATTTAAGATACAACTACCACAGTGGCTCAAAGATTTAAAAAAAACTTCGAGCTATGTCTATTTATTATGGTGTAATCCTCTGAGATTAGTAGTTTTGCAGAAAGGCATTCTTTTTGCACATTATAATGATTCTGATTCTACTAGTGAGAATTCAATTTGTTTTATAGTCCTATTAAATCTTGTATTCTATTTCCCTGGCCAAATTATAATCTGACTTAGACCTTTTATACAATAAACATCTAACTGGTAGAAAGGAAATGTGAGAAGAGCAAATTTATACTTCAAAGTCATTTAACATACCACTCAAACGTTTTATAGACAAACACTTATTTTTAATTGCCTGTAATGGGCTTATTGCAGAGTTTAATGCAAATTCAGAAGACATTTGCTATATAAAGGCCAACCATCTCATTGAAAGAAAATTATATTATGTTCCATCCATATATTTGTGCAAGTTAAATCACAGAGTAATACAGCAGGCAGGCGCACAGTTTCTATTTGTGTCCAGGCCAGGTAAAGTAAAAGACAGATAGATCCATCTAGCAATCTTTCTGCTATCATGTGCTTTCAGCTGGAAAAACTATACTTTGTGAAAAATTAGAAACAATGCTTCTTAGCTTTATAAATGTTAATATCCAATTACATTAACTGTATGGAAATATTTTTAGTAGGATCTCCAGTTCTCTAGTGACTAAATCAGAATCTAAGGGAATTCAAGGTCGGAGGGTATGAACTTGGCATTTTCTTTCTTCTGCACATTTATTTGGAACAAGAGAAACATAAAATGGAGATAGGAGTGAGGGATGAAAGAACTAAGAAATAGGAAGCATACAATGATCAATTAAAAAGTACAAACTAAATTATCTTGAGCTCCAGCTCTTAGAATATTCTGTACACTTTAAGAGAAAAGTGAATAGATATTTTATCGGGGGGGGGGGGCTCTTTTTGCAGAATTCTTTTTCATGTATATCTTTGTCTTCCCCTTATCACAGCATCTGAGGTCCGCTCGTCATGCAAGCATCTGCAATCTCTGTCTGTCTGAGATGATAGTAAGGCCTACCTGCTTACCATCTTCTTTGATATAATCCGTCCATCATTTTCTCTGCTGTAATGTATATGAATACAAATAAAACAGATTATGTTCAAGACTGTAATTTCCCTTCATTTTGTGTGCCTTCTCTCCTGCCAAAAACAGTACTGTGTTCTACCTACCAAGATCTTGTAGAAATGATAGTTCTTTGTCAAGTGCTTGCTCGTGTCCATTCTGTCATAGGTGTGTGTACATGGTTACCAGAACTTTTTTCCCCCTTTAGCAGTACCGCTGGTGGGGCAGTCTTACCTATTGGCAGTGTGGGCAATTGCTCAGGGCCCTGCACTAAGGGGGCCCTGACGGCCAATAGGGATGATATACTATATGACTGAAGAATCCATCCATTATATCACCCATTGTATACAATGAAAAATCTGATAGTGTTTTAATCTATTTCAAGTCTCTCTGATAGCAAAAAAATCCAACAACTAATTCCAGATATCTACCTCCCCTTCGCAAATGAGCTATTCCACTCCCAGTCATAGGTGATATCTTTTAAATGACGCCCACATGTGATTGATCTAGCTAGCACTATTCATCGGTCATGATTTCTTTTAAAAAAATGACACGCACACATCAATCTAGCTAACATTATAACATTTGTTTCATTAGCCAGAAGCAATGAAACAAAATTATCCAACTGGGGCAGAAATACTAGAAAAAATAAAAGCAGAGAAGAAATTACATGAACTCTACAAAAAGTTACTACTTCAAAAGTAAAAACAAGAATGAAGCTGCAGTGCCGCAGTCGGTTGACTGCAAGCTTACTGCAGTCACAGAGGGAGAAGAAGGACCGTCTGCGACAGACCCAAGCTTCACTGTTCCTACTGAAGTTTCTGCTGCGGCAGAAGCATGAGTTTAACCCACCAGCTGCAAAACTCTCACTGCAGAAGGAGAGAGACTATGAGTGACAGAATCAAGCTTCACAGACGGCGTGTCCCTGCCAATGAGAGTGATAATGCTGCAGCAATGGGGAAGTCTGGATCTCCTCAACCACATGCTGTAAGTTGCACTTGGATATTGTCATACAACCAGGGGGTGTCGCTGCCCCCAAAATAGGTTGGGGCCCAGGCCCCGCCCTGGGGCCCAATCCGATCCCCTCAGGGGCCCAATCCATCTTCCCCCAGGAGGAGCTGATCCATGTCTGTCTGTCCCCCGGGGGGTGCTGATCCACCCCCTGGTCCGCAGCCGGGGTCCGGATCCAGCTCCTACTGCTGCTGGCCTGTGGCCCGGCCCCAGTGGGGGCTGCATCGGACTGCTGCTGGCGGCCAGGCCCTAGGTCCTTAGCCACAGATCTCCAGCCCCGGTGGGGGCTAGTAGGGCCACAAGTGGCAGCCGCATCCCCAGCAGATGCCGGATAGAACCATGGGCGGTGACCGGACCCCAGATCCCTGGCCCCGGCCACATCAGGTCACTGGGGCAGTCAGGCCCCAGAGCCCCAGCACTGGCGGCCGGGCCATGGGTCCCCCATATGCCCAGTGCCAGCGACACCACTGCCTACCACCCAGAATTTTGGCCTCAAGACATAGCGAAACGCTGTGAAATTGTTAGATGAGGGCAATCAAGTCTTCCGTGGACGTTCAGAAACGCTCCATGACCCGTGTAACTGAATCTTCCTTGGGCAGCTTGAACTAATGGCCTAGTTAGACCCAGTCATGAAAGAGCATGTGAAGAGAGTTGAAAAGGGGGCCATTCAAGATCACTCTTTTGGTAAACATATCCAAAACGAAATCATTGAGCTTGTTGGTCAGAAACTTTAAATGCAATTGTTAATAAAGTGAAAATGGCCAAATATTTTTCAGTTCATTATGGATTGCACCCCAGATGTAAATCGCTCTGAACAGTTGTCAGTGACATTATGCATTGTTTACTGAATATCTGCAGGTGCTTCCATATCAGAGCACTTTGTTGGATTTCTTAAAGTTGATGACACCAGAGGAAAGGGCTTGTGTCATAGTCTCCTTGGACACCTGATCAAACTGAAGTTGGACATTATGGACTGCAGAGGACAGTCATGTGACAACAGAAGCAACATGCAGGGACACAAACAAGGAGTGCAGAAAAGGGCATTTGAGCTAAACAGGAATGCTTTGTGTGTACCTAGCAGGAGTCACACTCTCAACCTGGGGATAGCGGATGCTGTGCAATCATCTGTGCTTTTGATCAGCTTTTTGGGGGGGGGTTCTTCAGCAACTGTACAACTTCTTCAGCTTGTCTGTGAAATGCTGGTCAATTCTTCAAGAACATGTTAAGCAGCTAGCTGTTAACAACATCACGACCACTCGAGAGGGCAGACATATTGGAGGCTTAGATGCACTGAGAGAGTATGCTGTGGAGAAAAAAGATGGCAAGACATCATCTACATCATTGGATCTATCTAAGGAAATCAGTTCCTGACATTTCATCGTGTCAGTAATTACTTCCAGTTCCAAGTAAACGGTGTCAGGAAAATCTTCCAGAGCCCTAAAGTTTCTTTTGAAACACTGAAAAGCAAGACCGATGGAGTCATAAGATTTCTGCAGAGCTACCGGGTGGGTGGTGAAACATTGGAATGGGTTACCTAGGCTGGGGAGGTAGTGGAATCTCCATCTTTGGAAACATTTAAGGCCCAGTTAGACAAAACCCTGGCTAGGATGATTTAGTGGGAGTGGGCCTGCTTTTAGCAGGGGGTTGGACTAGATGACCTCATGAGATCCCTTCCAACCCTAAGATTCTATGGGTATGTCTACACTAGAAAAAGTTAAGTCAACTTGGTTAAGTCGACTTAATAAGGTCGACTTTAAGTCTACTTAAAGTCTACCTTATTAAGTTGACTTAAAGTGGCAACACTTTAAGTCGACTTACGTCCATCTTGTTAAGTCAACTTAATGGCTTTAAGTTGATTTAATAAGGTTGACTTAAGGGCTACTCCCTGTCCGCACAATCCTTAAGTCAACTTAAGGAGTTGACTTAAGGTTTAAGTCAACCTAATGAGTGGTAGTTATTAAGTCGACTTAAGCTTTCATTAAGTCGACTTAATGAAAGTCCAGTGTGGACATGGAGTAATTTAGGTCTACTTAAGGGTCCTTAGGTCGACCTAAATTGCTGTTGTAGACATGCCCTATGATTCTATTATTCTATGTCAAATGAATCTAGAGTCATTACATTCCTATTATAATATTAATTTTCTTTTTTATAGTACTAGCTCTATGTTTTGTTATTGTTTTGGTTAATATTGGAAAATAGACTAAAGTCATAGCGCAAACTGCAGTACATTACTGAAGGGACATGCATTGTGAAAATTGGGCACTTTATTCTTGTTCACAGTGGGTTGCGTGGGAATAATGGGCGTGGGGCAGGCCAGCCTTGACTTTTGCCCAGGGCCCCAGAATCACTAAGACTGGCTATAGTGGAGGTCCCAAGGGAGGAGAAAGGAAAAGGGTTCTTCTCCAGGAGGTGCCTTATCCCCAAAGCCAAGGAGGGTCTCAAACCCATTTTAGATCCCCATTGCCTCAACATATATAGAGAGAGGTTCCAATTTTGTATGGTTTCGCTTGCCTCTATATTCCTTCTCTAAATTCAGGATACTGGTTTGCTGCCCTTGACTTAAAAGATGCCTATTTCCACATTTCCATTCTAGCCAGTGACAGATGTTTTCTGCAGTTTGTGGTGAGAGGCACCCACTATCACTTTATGGTCCTGCCCTTCATCAGTCCCAAGAGTATTTACCAAATTTATGGACGTAGTGGCAGCACACCTAAGGCATAAGGGGGTGCAACTCTTCCACTACTTAGACAATTGGCTAATCACAGGCAGGTCAGGACCAGTATCAGCCTGCTGTGTGCCACTTGCAACAGACTAGGTCTGTTAATAAACAGACAAAAGTCCCAATTAAACCTGGTACAACGCATACAGTTTATAGGGGCAACTCTGGACTTGGCGCAGGCCAGAGCATTCCTTCCTCGATCATGCTTCAACACACTGGGGACCCACCTGCATCTTTGCCTAACCACAACAGCCAAACATTGTCTCCAGTTGTTAGGCTACATGGCAGCATGCACTTACGTGGTGAAATTAGCACAACTGAGGCTCAGACCTCTACAGAAGAGGTTGACATCTGTCTACTCCCCAGCCAGACATTCCCAGGACAGGGTGGTTATAGACCCTGACAATACATTAGCAGAGAGAGATTGGTGGAGAAACCCCAGCATAGTTCTCAGTGGGGTACTGTTCAGGGAGAAGGTTCCATCAGTGATGTTAATATTAAATGCTTGGACCTACAATCGGGGGCACACCTCAGCACAGGCACCAAGACACAAGGGATTGGTTTGCAGAGGACAGGGATCTGCACATCAGTTTCAGAGAACTGGGGGCGATATGCCTCCTGCCTCTCATTTCAGGGAAGGTGGTACATGTGCTAGAGACAATACCATGTACTTCATAAACAGACAGGGCGGGGCTCACTCTTCAGCCCTTTGCAGGTAGGCCATTTGCCTGTGGGATTTGGTGGTAGAAAACCACTTCCATATAGTAGCCTCACACCTGCCAGAGGTGAGGAATACAGAGGCAGGTGGCCTTAGCACAAATGGTTACTGCATCCAGATGTAGCCACTATGATTTTCTAAGAGTAGGGTTATCCCCAAGTGGTCCTGTTTGCCTTTTGCTGGAACAGAAAATGCACTCATTCCTCAGGGGATCTCAGGGGATCTCAGTTTTCTCTCGCCCAATGACAGTTAAATTCCTAAAGGGTGTCGAGAGGCTCTATCTGCAGGTCTGTGACCCAGTGCCTCCTTGGGACCTTAACCTGGTACTCACACAGTTCACGGGGCCCCAGTTCAGACCCAAGGCTATCTGTCCTTATTCACAGTAGGTGCATCTACACTGGCAACTTAGATCAATTTAAGGACGCTTAAGTCGACCTACACAAAGCCGCATCCACACTGGGCTTTTATTAAATCGACTTAAGCGCTTCCTTAAGTCGACTTAATAACAGCTTAAGTCAACTTAATAACACCACCTCTGAAAGTAGACTTAAGCCTTAAGTCAACTTCTTAAGTCGACTTAAAGCCAGTGTAGCCAAGGAATAGCACTAAGTCGACTTTATTAAGTTGACTTAATAAGGTCGACTTTAAGTCTACTTAAAGTGGCAACACTTTAAGTCGACTTAAGTCCATCTTGTTAAGTTAACTTAATGGCTTTAAGTCGATTTAATAAGGTTGACTTAAGGGCTGCTCTCTGTCCACACCGTCCTTAAGTCAACTTAAGGAGTCGACCTAACGAGTGGTAGTTATTAAGTGGACTTAAGCTTTCATTAAGTAACTAATTTGAACTAATATTAGTAGGTGTAGACATAGCCCTGTTGCTGCTTCCAGAGTTGGTGTAAAGAAGGTTCTCATAGACTCATAGACTCAGACTTTAAGGTCAGAAGGGACCAGTACGATCATCTAGTCTGACCTCCTGCACAATGCAGGCCTCAAGACCTTACCCACCCACTCCAGCAATAGGCCACCAACCTATGACTGAGTTATTTACCTCCTTAAATCATGATTTAAGGACTTTAAGATACAGAGAATTCACCGGTAGGTGAACCATGCCCTGTGCTACAGAGGAAGGTGAAAAACCCAGAGCCCAGGCCAATCAGCCCTGGGGGAAAATTCCTTCCTGACCCCAAATATGGTGATCAGTTAAACCCTGAGCACATGGGCAAGTCTCAACAGCCAGTTACCCAAGAAACAATTCTCTATAATAACTCAGAACCCACCCCATGTACTCTCCCCTCTTAGGCCACTTCTATATCCACCACACATAGCCAAATATCAGTCAATTTCCAAAATAGGGTAATCATACCATCCCCTCCATAAATTTATCAAGCTCAGTTTTGAAAGCAGTTATAGTTTTTGCCCCCACAACTCCCCTAGGAAGGTTATTCCAGAACTTTACTCCTCTAATGGTTTGAAACCTGTGTCTAATTTCAAGCCTAAATTTCTTGATGGACAGTTTATAACCATTTGTTCTGGTGTCCACATTGGTGCTGTACTCAAATAATTCCTCTCCCTCCCTGATGTTAATCCCTCTGATGTATTTATAGAGAGCAATCATATCCCCCCTCAACCTTCTTTTGGTTAAGCTAAACAAGCCAAGCTTCTTGAGTCTCCACTCATAGGGCAGGTTTTCTGGAAGGCATAGGGCCAGTGGTGCTTGATATACTGTGGTATGAATGTGAGGCTCCAGGGGGCACTCGAGCCACCCATTGGGTACTGCTAAAAGGAAACAACTCCAATAACTGTATGGAGGCATGTGCACACACACGCACACCTGTAACAGAATGGACATGAGCAACACAGCTTGAAGAACAACAGTTACAGGTAAGCAACCATCTTTTTTTTTCCCTTATCTGTAGCTTTTGTTTCCCATAATGTAAGCATTAACTGATCTAAACAGCTCTGCTGAACTCATTGCTAGGTTAATAAGCTTCCCCATTTCAAGGTAAGAGAGGCAGCTTAAGCTATGATTTTTGGTTAGTTTTCCTTAAATTCATCCTCACTCTGCTAGATTACTGTAGCATGCTCCCTGACCTCAGAAGAGAACATACAAAGATGAAGCTACATAAAATTGGTACTTGGTAGAAGGATTTCTAATAACAGTGTAGATCACAGGAACAATAGAGATACAGCTATAAAATGCACACATTTAATGTGATTAAGAATACAGTAGCACGTCAAGATACGAACACCTTGGGAATGGAGGTTGTTCATCACTTAGAAATGTTCGTAACTCTGAACAAGCCATTCTGATACAGGACCCTGCAGTCAGTGTCTTCCAGCTTAAGCTGGGATAGATCTCTGCAAAGGTGGCACCTGGAAGCATTGCCTGATTTCCATGAGCTCCCTGCCCTGTTCCTGTTTCTTGGCTTTGGGCTGAACTGGGGGTGTGCTGCTCCACACTTTTGGCTTTAAAAGCCCCAGTCCTCAGCCATCTCTCCCTAGGTCTCACCCTACAATGTGCACTGCTTACTGCGTTCCAGAGGCAGCGCATGGCAGGGGGTTGGTGCTAGTCCACTGCCAGCACCCCTCCATCCCTGGCCTGTCCCATGCACTCTCAGAGGTACTGGAATAACCTTCAGGTGGGCTAAAATTCATTTATTTGTCCTTCTCCAATGCCTAATGGAAATAAACCCCAACTCCTATAGAGAAGCAGCTGGAGACTCAGATTTCAGTCTTTAGAAAGATTCACAGCAAAGACTGTTCAGTTACCTTCCCATGTGAAAATACTAGTAAGAACAAACGTAACAATAAACTTTATTAACTATTAACTTAATAAATCTTATCCTAAGAAAACAAAATCAATTTAAACAAACACTGTGAGAAAGATACCCAAGAGTCCCAAAGTCCAGGTGGAGTCCACCCAAATCTCAGTTACACTCTTTGTTCAAGTCCAAAGGCTTGAGATGAAAGAAGCAGCTCCTTCTTCCTTGGTTGCAGGAATTGTTAGTAGAAATCCATGCAGGCTTTTCTTTCTCTTTTGGAACCAGCCCTCAGTCACATATAGATGTGCACAAACTCTCCTACAAAATGTTTCAGAATGAGGAGAAAACATCTTGCTGTCCACTCCTTGCTCAGCTTCTCCCAGTCACACGCCGAGCACATGGGCTCTTCTCATGCAAACTCCCTGGCTGTTGCTCTTCTGGCATCTGGCCCCACCAACAGCAGCAAACCTTGTGGAGCATATTTGTGGCTACCACAGCCAATTTCCAGACATTTCTGGCTCCGGGCAGCAGCTAAATCTGCCTAGTAACAATAACTCAGCCCCAAGAGAAGGATGTGAGGCCCGGAGGCTTCCCCAAACAGCCGGAGCCCCGCGGTCCCTTCTCCCCGGGATCCCCACTCCAGCTGCCGGCTCATCAGCTGGAGCATGGGTCTCCCGCTCTTCCTCCTGGCCGGGGAAGTTCTCCCCGGGACCCAAGTGGTCCAGGCTAGGAGGGTTCCCTTCTGCCTGGGACCTGAGAAGTCCTGAGCAGAAGGGAGCTGCACACTTCCTTCTCCCCCAGACCGCTCAGGGGCTTGCTGCCCCGGGGAGAGCCAGCCCAGTGCGGGGCTGGGACTCCCTGGACTGAACTAGTCGACTTAGAGAGTCTAGTTTAGACTATCTAAGTTGAGTTAGTAAGGACCCCTTTAAGTCGACTTAGGAGTCCAGTGTGGACTCTCTAAGTCAACTTAATAAGGTCCACTTAAAGTCGACTTATTAAAGTCGACTTATTTAAGTCGACCTAAATTCCCCAGTGTAGACATAGCCAGAGAGAGAGCGCTCCTTTAGGCATATGGGTTACACTGACAGGATGGAGGAGTGCAGCCACAGGCAAAGTTTGGGCCACATCAGTTCATAGGCTGTGGTCCTTTAAACTTCCTCCAGTGCACAGCATGCAGGCAATAGCTTGGACTCCAGCTCCCACTCCAGCTCCAGGCCAGGCTTTGCTGCAACAGCAGCTCCCATCCATCCTAGCAGCTTCCTTCAGTTCTTTGCAGCATCAGCAGCTCGTTATGGCAACTTCTTTCCTAGGTTTGGACTAAGCTTGCAGGCTTGTCCCTCTTTTGATGGAGCTGCGGGGTAGGGGGGAAACGTGTGTGTGTGTGAGTGTGAGAGAGAGAGCGAGAGAGCGAGAGAGAGAGAGAGAGCATGCACCACCAGCAGCAGCAGCTTCCCGGGGGGAGGGGGAGGCGAGGCTGTGAAATTTTCATAGCAAAAAATTGTTTTTTCAGTGTACAGAATTTTTAATTTTCAAATTTTATACCATGAAAGGTGTTTCAAACTTTCTAGCAAATGAAAACCTAGAATACCTATTTGTGGTTATTTTTAATTGTACAATTACGAATGGAATTTTTGTTAAAAGGGGGTTGGATGATGGTAAAGGAGAAGTGGGGAGGCATGAGGGTTTCTCAAAAATCAGAAAGGAGGCATGATACCGAAAAGTTTGGGAGCCTCTGGCTTACAGGAAACAATATAGATCCCAGGCTGCTTCTGTTCTCCATGTCCACCTTTAAGATATAATACACAGTTACAGTATAGTGTTTCATTTCCCACCCCTTTGCCAAAGCATCTGACGAAGTGGGATTTTCTCCCACGAAAGTTCGCGATAAATAAATCTGTTAGTCTTTAAAACTGCCACAGGACTCTGTTGTTTTTCTGCAATAGACTAACACAGCTACCCCTTTGGCACTTTTTTATATAGGGTGGATCTGTACAGCCCAATGGATGTCTCCCTTCTATCTAGGTATTTCAAACTTGTTGATTAGCCCACTAAGCAGTTCTCCCAACCAAAAGTATGCATAAGTGGTAAAAGATAACATTAAAATAATTTTAAATAACTAAAATGTTAAAGTAACAGAGGGAATAGGGTTTTTTTGATGTTTTACTCAAGAGTCTGACACTTTACCTTTAAATATCCCTTGATACGTCTATTTTCTAAAACCATTTTTCTTACCACTTTAATACACTCCACATTCTTCTTAACGTAGGAGCCTTTTTATATTAGTGAGGGAGAGAATTATATTGCCAGAGTCCACAGCTAACCATCACATTGTCTGCAGGACATAGTATATTGAATTCTAACTCCCTATCTTCCTTTTGCACTTTATCAAATTATATACAGAATGCATTTGAAATAAAGATTTTTTTTTTAAATCTCAAAAAACTAAAATCAAAGTGATGCACAATCTTTAATTGACCTGTCTCATGCCAAAACTGTACAATGTCTCATTGGCCTTGCTGACACCTTGGTACAAGGGTTGTCACCAGGGAGGACACAACATTGAGTCTTCTGGTATGTATAATAATTCATATTTGAAATACATCTTAGTTTCTTCTGTATAAAGCTTTGGTTTTCACTCTGTGGTCTAAGGACCCATGGGGGTCCGCAGGCTCTCTCTTTGGGCTTGTCTTCACTACACGGCCAGGTACATATAAGTTGACATATCTTACATCAAGCAACCCCATGATGTCTTCATCACACTTGTCAATAGCAGATGCCTCTTCCATTGACGTAGCTTACTCTTCTTGTTCAAGTGGAGTAACTGAGTCTACGGGAACATACGCTGTCTTCACCAGACCCACTCAATCCATGCCGCTGCATTGCTGGCTGCAGCGCTCATGGAGCAGCATAGTGAAGACAAACCATAAGATTTACAAAGGGGTTTGCACCACCATGTGAACCTTTAAAGGTGCCCGCAAATGAAAAAAGGTTGAAAAACCACTGTCCTAAGGCTGTGGCTACACTCCAGTGCAGGGGTTCTCAACCCCTTTAGTGCTGCCACATCGTTGGGAGCCATCCCAGCCATGCATGACACAGGGGCGCCCCCCTTCTCTACAGCCACTGCTGCTGGGGCTCCTTCCACTGCTGAGGTTTCCCCCACTGCCAGCACTTTCAGCGGTGGCTGCCATTGAAGTGGCTCCCGCTGCCGAAAGAAAACTGCCTTCCGAGGCAATTTTGGTGGCAGGGAGCTTGACCAGGAGCCCCTGCCACCACACAATGAAGCTGCCCCACGCGGTTTCACAGTGGTGCTTCAAAGAGCGCCCCTGCTGCCACAGAGAGCTGCTCCCACCACTCCCAGTTTTGGCGGCAGCCCTTAAAGGGGCAGCAGCCTGCCGGCCACTGAAAGACCCTGCAAGGGTTTCTTTCAGCAGCAGTGGGAGGGGGCTCTTGGTGATACTCAGCCTCTGTGCCACAACACACTTTTGTGTGTGACACAGCCATTGAGAACCACTGCTTGAAAGCGTTTGCAGCACCGATGCAGCTGTAAGCGCTTTAGTGTAGCCACTCTAAACCAACAGAAGAGAGCCCTCTTTCATTGACTTAATTAATCTACACCCAATGAGCAGTGGCAGCTATGTCAGCAGGAGGAGCTCCCCCACCAACATAGCGCTGTCCACACCAGTGCTTAGGTCGGTATAACTAATTCCGCTTGGGGGAGGGGTGTCACTTCTTCACATCAATCGACATAAATTATACTCACATAAGTAGTAGTGTAGACATAGCCTCAGTGTCTATGGAAAGCCCCACAGTCTGGCGTTCTTTCATCTGTGCTTGTTTTCCAGGTCATCAATCTAATTTCTTAATGGTTTACAATTTTATGCATTTTAAATTAGAATACCCCAGTATCAGTCACTCACTCTAGCTTTTCAATTATCGTCAGAGCCTCAGGTGGTCTTGAATAAAAAAGACTTTAAACTTCTTGTCTATGCAACTACTATAGACCGAATTGCCATTATTTATTAAGATCTTTTGTGTGGGTAGTCAAAGCTGCATCACTTAATCGTGTTGACCAAAAGCATTATGGGAATGTGTCCTGTTTATTAAAACCAGGAAATGAAAATATTGAATCTTTAGTAGATTCTTTTTAAGTTAAACAGCAACAAAAACACTCACAGTGGAGAATCTCCATCTTCCTAATAACAAAAACAAACCAAGTGCCAATGGCACTAGCCACTAAAGCCTGTACAGAGAAAAACTAGATGCAATTAATTGGACTGAAGTCACTAAACTCAGATATGCCTCTGAATTTGCTCAAATTTCAGTACTGCCGAGATCCACATTGTTGTTTCTGGCTCATGAGTGTGAATGGAGAAAAAAGCAAGCTATTAATATATATATCATTGTCTCAAACTGGAATAAAAACTTGATGTAGGTTTGCCATATTGGTCCTTGAAAAGATGGACAAGGAAGAGACTATGCTACCTTTTACTGATAGTACCACAGACACTTCTGAGCCAAAGAAACTTAATTCTTTAGGTATATATAATGTATCTGTTGGCACACAAAGGACATTTTAGAATTGTGTGAAAATAAACAGCAAAGAGTAGCTGCATATTCATCCCAGGTTAGAAGGAGGGGTAGTGTAAATGCCAATCTAGCGAGAGATATTGGTGGTAGAATGACTGTGCTGAATCAAGCAAAGAATGTGAGAGAGGCCAAGCAGCAAAAACTAAAATGTTTATATACTAACGCGAGAAGCCTGGCTAACAAAATGGAGGAACTGGAGCTACTGGTAGAGGAAGTGAGACCAGATATTAGAGGGATAACTGAAACATGGTGGAATAGTAGTCATGACTGGTGTACCAGTATTGAAGGCTATGTGCTTTTTAGGAAAGACAGATATAAAGGCAAAGGTGTGGGGGGGGGTGTGGCATTTTATATCAATGAGGAGGTAGACTGTAAGGAAATTCAAAGTGATGGAATTAACGAGACAGAATCAATCTGGGCAAAAATCACATTGGGGAAGAAAGCTACTAGAGTTTCTCCAGGGATAGTGCTTGGGGAGTGTTACAGACCACCAGGATCTGATTTAGACACGGATAGGGACCTCTTTAAGGCAGTAAATACTGCTGGGAACTGTGTGATTATGGGAGACTTTAACTTCCCAGATATAGACTGGAGGACATGTGCTAGTAGTAATAAGAGGGCCCAGATTTTCCTGGTTGTGATAGCTAATGAATTCCTTCTCCAAACGGTTATCGAACCAATGAAAGGGGGTGCCATCTTAGTTTTGGTACTGGTAAGTAATGAGGACCTCATAGAGAAACTGGTTGTAGGGGACAACTTAGGTTCGAGTGACCACAAGCTAATTCAGTTCAAACTAATTGGAAGGATAAACAAAAATAAATCTGTGACCAGAATCTTTGACTTTAAAAGGGCTAACTTTAGAAAATTAAGGGGATTAGGTGGCAAAGTGGACTGGACTGAAAAACTCAGGAATATAAAGGTAGAAGAGGCGTGGAATCACTTCAAATCAAAGTTGCAGGAACTATCTGAAGCCTACATTCTGAGGAAGGGGAAAAAATTCATAGGCAAGAACTGTAGACAAAGCTGGATGTGTAAACATCTCAGAAAGGTGATTAGGGGGAAGCACGGACCCTACAAGGCGTGTAAAATGGGAGGGATCAGCAAGGAAAGCTACCTTTTGGCACTCAGAACATGCAGATATAAAGTGAGAAAGGAAAAAAGTCAAGCAGAGCTGGACCTTGCGAAGGGAATTAAAACCAATAGTAAAAGGTTCTTTAGCCATATAAATAGGAAGAAAACAAAGAAAGAAGAAGTGGGACTGTTGAAAACAGAGGATGGAGTGGAGCTCAAGGATAATCTAGCTATGACTGAATGTCTAAATAAGTACTTTGCATGATGGGACTAAATCGGGGGGGCCCGGATAATCTCCATCCAAGGATATTGAAGGAACTGGCTCATGAAATTGCCAGCTCATTAGCAAAGATTTTTAACAATCTGTAAACTCAGGGGTTGTACCATATTACTGGAGAATCGCTAATATAGTTCCTATTTTCAAGAAAGGGAATAAAAATGATCCAGGTAACTACAGGCCTGTTATTTTGACCTCAATAGTGTGCAAGGTCTTGGAGAAAATTTTGAACGAGAAAGTGCTTAAGGATATTGAGGATAACGGTAACTGGGATAAAATACAACATGGCTTTACAAAAGGTAGATCATGCCAGACCAACCTCATCTCCTTTTAGGAGAGGATAACAGATTTTTTTAGACAAAGGGAATACGGTGGACTTAATTTATTTAGGTTTCAGCAAGGCATTTGATACAGTTCCACATAATGAATTATTAGATAAGTTACAGAAGATGGGAATTAATATGAATATAGTAAATTGGATAAGGAACTGGTTAAAGGGGAGGCTACAGCAGATCATACTGAAGCTGGAGGGAGGTTACCAGTGGAGTCCCTCAAGGATCGGTCTTGGGACCGATCTTATTTAACCTTTTTGTTACTGACCTTAGCACACAAAGTGGGAATGTGCTAATAAAGTTTGCGGATGACACCAAGTTGGATGTTATTGCCAATACATAGAAGGATTGGGATACCATACAAAAAAATCTGGATGACCTTGTAAACTGGAGTATCAGGAATAGGATGAAATTTAATAATGGGAAGTGGAAGGTCACGCATTTAGGGACAAATAACAAGAATTTTTCCTGTAAATTGTGGAGGCATCAGTTGGAATGGACTGAGGAGGAGAAGGATCTGGGAGTACTGGTTGATCACAGTGATGTGGCCGTGAAAAAATCGAATGCGGTTCTACGATGTATTAGGAGAGGTATTTCAAGTAGAGACAGGGAGGTGTTAGTGCCGCTGTACAAGGCACTGGTGAGACCCCATCTGGAATATTGCGTGCAGTTCTGGTCCCCTATATTTAAAAAGGATGAATTCAAATTGGAAAAGGTGCAGAGAAGGGCTACAAGGATGGTCTGTGGTGTGGAAAACCTGCCCTATGAGTGGAGACTCAAGAAGCTTGGCTTGTTTAGCCTAACCAAAAGAAGGTTATGGGGTGACAGGATTGCTCTCTATAAATACATCAGATTGGCCTGGGCTCTGGGGTTTTTTTACCTTCCTCTGTAGCACAGGGCATTGCTTACCTACTGGTGAATTATCTGTATCTTAGAGTCCTTAAATCATAATTTGAGGAGGTAAATAACTCAGTCATAGGTTGGAGCCTTATTGCAGGAGTGGGTGGTGAGGTTTTGAGGCCTGCATTGTGCAGGAGGTCAGACTAGATGATCATAATGATCCCTTCTGACCTTAGAGTCTATGGCTATGTCTACACTGGGAAATTAGTTCGAATTAAGGAGGCTTAATTCGAACTAACTAAAGCCATAGCTACACTAAGCTTTAGTTAGTTCGAATTAAGGGCTTCCTTAATTCGAACTAATAAGTTCGAATAGGGTATTCGAACTAACTAGTTTGAATTAACCAATGTGGCCATGTTAATTAACCGGCCATTGAAATGAATGGGGATCGCTATTTCGAACTAAGCAAGTGCTTGCTTAGTTCTAACTAACATTCCAGTGTGGCCATGCTAGTTCGAATTAAGCTAATTCGAACTAACTAAAATTAGTTCGAATTAGTTAGTTCGAACTAACTAATTCGAACTAATTTTAGCAAGTTTAGACATAGCCCATGAGGCTATGCCACTCTCTCTCTAAGTCTAGAGTAGAAAGAGACATTTCCTCAGCACCCCCAAAAGACCCTCCCTCTGCATCTGATTATTGAACCTGGTATTTTGAACTGGTGACCATGTTTTTGGTGGGAGTTTGGTTCCTGCTTGGGTTCCGTGCGACTGAGGCATTTTCAGTTCAAGTTCAGCTCCTGTTCACTCAAAAACCACTCTGAACTGGTTTTCGGATTCAGGTTCAGTTCGACTCCCTGCCTTTGCCTCATCTTTCAGCTCATGGGTAATTGAATACAATGCTGGGCTCCTTGAGAAAGTGTTTGCTACTACACAATTCCCCCCAGGAACATATTTACTAATTGGGATAAATCACATTAACCTTATCTCTCAATTGATGTTGGCATTTCAGTGGTGCTTGATCCAGGTCTTTTTAGTTGATGATACAAACAGTATTTGGTCAGTATTAGGGTGACCAGATGTACTGATTTTATAGGCACAATCCTCATATTTGTTACTTTGTCTTACATAGGTGCCTATTATCCCCAGCCCCTTACCCTGACTTTTCACACTTTCTATCTGGTCATCTAGTCAGTATATCAGTGTATATGTATGCAGTCTACACAGCTATCTGTAAAAGTTCTTGCATATCCATATACTTGCCAGTTCTCACATATCTGTACACTTGCCTGGCACCCCTTTTAAAACTGTGCGTATCATTTTTCAGGTTCTATAAGGGAGCAAGAACAAAATGCAACTGGCTTCCACTCAGAGCAATATTGCAATGCTGGTGGCGGGGGCTTGCACACGTTATCGTGCTTAAGAACTGGAGCTCTTGAGCTCATTTCTTTTACATTTTTGAAGGCAATTTCTTGATTTGGCCCCAAAGTCAAGTACAGCTTGCCTATGAACAATTCATTCAGTGTTTTTTTTCACTGTAGAAAGGGCTTGTAGGTATTGACCAAGGTAATTTACTATCCCTCATATACATCTCAGTTCTGGTACCTTACTTGGTTCATTCAATTCTCGAATTGTTTTTACTTTCTCAGGCCTAGGATTGATTCCATCTTCGTTTATTGTCTGTTTGTTGTCTGTCCAAAAAATTTGATTTAGGGCATTGTCACGTTTGTCGCCCTCCACAGCGCCCCCAAGTGGGGATCATCCGGGATTATAGCTCAGGAGGGCGGTCCTCACGAAATTGGTGTATAGCCCTTGTGCCTCAGCGTCAGGTTGACCTAGCAGTCACAGGGACAATACAGTTACTAGAGAGCCCTTATACTCAGGGCAGGCTGGAGGGCAACTGCCCAAGGACAGACTGCCCCAGGTAGGAGGGCTCGGGCCCTCCACCGAGCCCCAGCCCGAGGCCCTAGCAATGCTGGGGGTGCAACGCTGAGTCAGAGGGGATCCAGACCGAAACACACTGGCTCTTAAAGCGGACCTCTCCCGGTTCCCCCTGCACGGGCCCCCTGGGCCACTTCCTACCTGGAACCTCGCAGCTGTCCCTCAACTGGGATCCTCGTTATGTTTTCCTGTCGCTGACTCCGGAAACTCCTCCTCAGGGTGCTGGAGTTCCCCGGCGGCTGCAGTTACCGGTTCTTCAGCCTCCTGGCCACTCTCCGGTAATGGCTGCTCTTGCAGGGGTTGCTACAGGTCTGGTTCAGGAGCCTCCAGCAGACGTCCCTTCTCTACGCTGGTCAGACCAGACCGAGTTGGGCTGCTCTCATTTATACCAGGGCAGCGTCCGAGCATGCTCGGCAGGGCTTGAGGGGCGGGGCTTCGGTCGCCCACAGGGTTTGCTG
The DNA here is from genome assembly GCA_007922175.1 of Pelusios castaneus. Taxonomy (NCBI): domain Eukaryota; kingdom Metazoa; phylum Chordata; order Testudines; family Pelomedusidae; genus Pelusios; species Pelusios castaneus. Next base: position 9,869,547 of record ML686006.1, read on the forward strand.
GGCTTTTTCAGGGCGGGGCAGGCCTGCCCCATCACAGGTATGCAGAAAACTCATTTGCATCAGTCTAGACTGACTGATTAAGCTTAGGACTTCGTTGAGGGTTTTACTGCGTTGTTTCATCAAAGATCCATGACAACTATAACTCCATTTGTTTTTAACAGGTCTGACATTCTTTAGAAAATTTCAGTTCCACTGGTAATCTTAACAGGCAATTTTTGGAAGCAAAATCTCCCATGGCTGTGATGTATGTAGTCTTTGGCTAAAGGACTTTGCAAGAAACTCAAGGCACCCTGTTTGTAGAATACTGTAGCTTTTTTCACTTTCGGCAGAAAGTCATCCCAGTGTTTGGAGGATATGTTTTTTCATAACAGCTTAATTAAGTCTCTGAATACACACACAGATTACTATTTTTTTTACCATTTTTCTTTATAACTGGTGCCATACCATGCTGTTGGTGCAAAGATTTTCTCCATTATGCCAATCTGCTCTATTTTATTTAACTCAGTTTCCAATGGGATAAGAATCCTGTAAGGTGAATATATACTGTATGGTTCAGCCTAATCATGCCACCTACTCCATCAAGGGTTCGTTCACCTGCTCATCCACCAATGTGATTTATGCCATCATGTGCCGGAAATGCCCCTCTGCCTTATATATTGGACAGACAGGACAGTCTCTGCGCCAAAGAATCAATGGACACAAATCTGACATCAGAAATTGCAACACTGCAACACTGTAGGGGAACACTTCAATCTCCCTGCTCACTCCCTTAACGACTTGTTAATAGCTGTGTTGAAACAGATGAATAACAAATCACAGCTTCAAAGAGAGTCTGCAGAACTCGAATTTATATACAAATTTGACTCAGTTGTCTTGGGGTTAAACAGGGACTATGGATTTTTCTCGCATTACATCAAGTGAATTGACCTCCCCCTCCTCTATGTGCTGTTCCCCAGTGTTTTGAATCCTAACACCTATTTTGATTTGCTGTTACAGCCTGACCTGATGCTATGTCATACACTCCCCTGCATTTAATTTCCTCCCACTCTGTAATTTTCCTATCTTCAAAGCGTCTGACGAAGTGGGATTTTCTCCCATGAAAGCTCATGCGATTAATAAATCTGTTAGTCTTTAAAAGTGCCACAAGACTCTGTTGTCTTTCTACAATAGACTAACACGGCTACCCCTTTGGAGTTCAGCATTGTTTCTTAAGGTCAATTGTACTGGAGATTGTGTTTCAAAAATCCAGTATCACAAAATATTCCACAAATTCTCCCACCTTTCTTACTAGGCCCCATGGACTACAGCTGAGTAGGGTGTTGGTCTGTGGCCCTCTGATCACATATCATCTGAACGCATAGTTTTTGTCTTTGTAAACTGTTTTTGTGGTGAATTAGCTTATGGAGCTCGGAATACCTTCAAGGCTATTCCGATCTGTGTTAGGTGACCTCAGCTCTGAGATGGGCTGATGGTGATTGTAAATTCCTTCTAAGATGACTGTGACATCAGCTCCCAAATCATTTAAAGTCAATAGTCCTTCCATGAATATTTAGTTTCAGTCTCCAGGCTGACTCTATATCAGGGGTCAGCAACCCCCAGCACGCATGCCAAAGATGGCACGCATACTCATTCTGAGTGCCATGCAGGGCTCCAGGACCCGCAGCGCTATCTCGCCCCAAGCATGCTCTGTGCGGCAACCTTTCCGTGGCCAAAGCTGTGCCTCTTGCGACTGCAGCTGCACCACCGTGCACAATGGCTGCTCCCCTTTGCTGGCCCTGAGGCTATTTTGGTGGCGGCAGCAGTCACGATGCACCACCGAAAGCAGCCACTCCAGACGACTACTTTCAGCAGCTGGGTGCGCTCCAGCTGTGGCCATTGCTAAATTTGCAGATAGCAACCATTTTTGTCGGCGGAGGGGAGCCACCTATACTGGCCAAGGGTCGGGGAGGAGGGGCTGGCATGGGGGGGTCAGCAAAGGTCGCTGATCCCTGCTCTATAGCATCACAAGTGATAGATCCCTGAAACAATGGATCTTGATTGTCTGTAGTATGATTCAACTCCTTGACTGCTTTGTTGTGGCAAACAGCTACAAAATTTCATATATTTATTACACTGTGTGACTCTGGCTGGATGTGCATCATCTGTTGGGATATGGTTTTTCCCATATATTGTGCAGGTAGGCTGAAATTTGTCCCCCTTTGCCTAGGATTTCTTTATTCTTGCCTTGAGGGTTTTATGATAATGACTCAAGTGTCTTTTTATAGCTTATAACATAATGTCAGGTTTTTCAAATTGTTCCTACCTTTTATTCTATTGTTTCACCAATTCTAACTACTTTGCTATTTATGTAAGTATAGCTAGGGTTAAATATCCCTTCAGTTGTAGCTTCTGTGTTAGGCTTCTCCCTTCATAAGGATCCCAAGAATGAGCATCTTACTGAATATCTTTATTGGTCAGGCAGGCTACCTCTACTTTCCTGGACTTTTTTCTGTCAGTCATTTGAACTCTAATATACTCCTCACCCTTTCTCTCAGGGTATGTCAACCATTCAGTAAAAACCTCTCACACAAATCTATGTTACCTGACTCAGACTTGGGCTGTGAGGTTAAAAATCACCATGTAAGTGTTTGGGCTTCATCTCCAAAGGGGAACTCCAAGAGGAAATCTGCCATCTTAGACCTGCAAATCACACAGAGGGAGTAAACCCAGTGCTGTGTTACAACAGGAGCTGCAGAACACATCCCAGCCCCCAGCCCTGTTGGGCGACAGGGCTGTGCCTTATCTTTTTGGAGGTGTCTTATGCCCCAAGAAGCACATGGAGGGAATGGTTCTTATGCCCTAATGAACACAGGAACTGAAGTTATGATCTTTTGCTGTTCAAAAGTTCAGTGAGGTGGGTGATCCTTATTCCCTGTTCTGTGTTTCGTGCACCTGTGGAACAACTGGACACAACCTGTCCAGTAGTTTTAGGGAGAAGATGTCTTTTCAGGCTTAACTGTTTTCAAAGTATTTTTACACAGTCTCAATTTTTCATAAACCTCATTCTCCCATGTGCACAGTTTGAACATGCCTTCTTCCAAACATAGGGTGTGTCTACACTTGTAAATTAAGTCGACTTAAGCTTGCTTAAGTCGACTTAATTTACCCTGCGTCTACACTACAGTTTCCTTAAGTCGACTTAAGCAAGTTGCTTAAGGAAACTGTAGTGTAGATGCAGGGTCGACTTAGGGCTACTCCAGGACTCCACCACTGCCCTCCCTGCCGGGGGGGGGGGGGGTACGGGGGGGAGCCTGGCATGCCCCCCCACAGGGCAGGGCACAGCCCTGCCCACCTGCCCCTATGCCCTGCCAGGGTCCCTGTCCCCCTTTGCCCCATTGTACCCATGTACAATGGGGCAAAGGCTGAGCCCCCTGGCAGTGGGCAAGGGGTGCCCCCCCACCCCCATGGACCTGCCCTAGGTCCCCCTAGCCCCTAGAAGTCAACCCAGGCATCCAGTGTGGATTCTGTAGGTCGACTTTGTAAGATCCCTCCAAGTCGACTTTAAATTTAGGTGTAGACATGCTAAGTTGACTTAACTAAGTCGACTTAAAGTCGACTTAGTTAAGTCAACTTAGCTGAAGTCGACCTAAATTTACAAGTGTACACATAGCCATAGAGGGCAACTGCACACCTGGGTGTCCATGATGAGGTCTCATCTGACATTCTGAGTCTTAGTTATACAGGAAAGAAAAGAAATATCTGAAGGTCAGTCGCTGACTCCCTAAGGTGCTCCTCTGAGGTTTTGCAGCAGTGGTTGGGTACCCATAGAGCACCAGTCACTACAATATCAAGGTAGTGCCTACCTGCCACATGACATGACAATGTCAACATTTTAGGACCAAATATTACATTAAAGCTGTAGCAATGTAATCACAGAATCATGGGGATGGAAGGGATATCATGAGGTCATCTAGTCCAATCCCCTGCTAAAAAGCAGGACCACTCCCACTAAATCACCCAAGCCAAGGTTTTGTCTAACCGGGCCTTAAAAATCTCCAAAGATGGCGATTCTACCACCTCCCTAGGTAGCCCATTCCAATACTTCACCACCCTCCAAGTGAGAAAGTTTTTCCTAATATCCAACCTTGACCTCCCCAGCTGTAATTTGAAACCATTGCTCCTTGTTCTGTCCTCTGTTACCATCGAGAACAGCCTAGCTCCCTCCTTTTTGGAACACCCTTTCAAGTAGTTGAATCAGGAAAAACCTTCAAGTTAGATTGTAATCTACAATTTCATGATAAAGAGATATTAAAATACAAATATGTAGGTGCTAGTTTGTCAGACCCACCTGCACATAAACAAAATAGGGCAAATTCTGGCTTTGGAAATGGGATTATAATAACTTAACATTTGACTTCAGTTAGAGATGTGTGCATGTATCTGACTGAGGAAGGTAGAATTTCGTTCAATGTATTGTGCTTGTGTGCCCCCTTCTGGCTGTATAACACTTGTGTTGGCCTCACAGAGATGCTGATAAACAATGAGTGGTGACAAGATAAGGTAGGTTGTGGATGCAGAAGCTGTTTTTGTTTAACAAGAGCAATTGCATTGTACCTCATCAACAATGGCATGCTCAGAATTCATTCCACCCTAATAGTTTATATTTTTGAAAAAAAAAAAAATCCAATACTAAAAATCTCTCAGCCCCTCCAATCAGATGGCAGTCATACGATTCAGAATCCAACTCCTTGGGTTGATGGATCACTTAATCCAAGATTTTGCATTTTTTTGGTAAATGTTAAAGCACTCATCAAAACAGTAGCTTATTCTCAGTGCAAGCTAAAGAAAATAAATAAAAAAAAAAATTTGAAGCCCAAACAGTGTCCCACCTACCTACAAATAATGGCCAACATCATGCTCTTCCTTCCTTCGAGATACAGAAAAAATAGATGCTATCTGTAGCATAATCTTTAAAAAAAAATCAACAGATATTGCATTTCTTTCTATTGTTTTACTAATTCAAACTGGTTAAAAAGCCATCCACAGACAAGCCTGTAAGCTGAACAGACTGAAACAGTGATCTTAGTTTAGAATGCAACTTTCTTTTATTAGATTGTGTTTATCTCCTTGACTGAATTAATTATCTGATTTTAAATTGATTTGACTTACATTCACTTAAAATCATGTTGTAATCAATAAACTTATGTTTGTGTTATCTGAAGCAACGCAGATCTTGGAATGAGAGTGTGTGTAAGGCGTATCTGAGAGCAAAAGCTGATGCATATCAATTGTGGTATGCTGGGTGAGAAGCATTCTTATCTACATAGTTTTGCGTCTGGCACGGGTGTCTGTTTGGCTGCGTGTGTGAGTCTCTGTATGTATATTCCCCCAGGATTATCCCTGGCTCAGATCTTTAAGTTAGAACTCAGTTAGCCCAGTGATCTAATGCTTGACTCGAATGTTTAACGGGAACTTTGTTAGCTTGGTGGTCCTGAACCGAGGTGCTCCTTTGGTTAACACTTTCAGTTACCTTTGGCAGAGGTCTCTAGTGAGAACTCAGTTAGCTCATTAACCTGAAGCCTAGGTGTACCATGTGTGCAAGAGGCAGACTGAGGTAACACTAACAATTGAAGAAACCAATATGACCACAGCTCCTTGTAGAAACGAAGGTGCCAGGCTAGGATTTATTGCAACATAGTATAATGGCAAACACTCTAACCCAACAGATGTAGTGGCACCATTCATGCTCTCAATGGAACAGCTCAACTGACAGCAGGAGTCTCTGTCACCCCCTTTGGCTGCACAAAATCTGGGCTCTTAGGCTCCTACTTTTATACCCTTCCCAGACTTACTGACTTGGCCCCCTTTGGGGACTGAGTTCACCTTAATTGGTGCACATACCCCTTTTATGATGCCACTCATTATTTTGATACGTCCACACGTCACTAAATGTCTTCATCCATTAAGGTGTCATTCTGCATTTCATTTAATTACTTCTTATTTTCTTGGTGCTAAGCCAACCTGACACCTCGTACCTTTTCAGGTATTTTTCCCCTCTTACTGTGGCTGCAGCTTACTTCTTGCCAATTTCTGTGATGTCAGGCTTCTTTAGCCTGACTCCTGCCAACTTGACCATTTATCCAACTAAGGCCTACTGTTTTGTTTTGTTTTGCTAGGCCTTAGGCCTCATTCCTAACCATTTCTGCTTGTCTTTTTATTTTAATCTTTTACTTTCTCCTACATTCCCCCATTTTTTTGTCTTTTATGGGGAGGATGTTTACTCATCATTTCAGAAAAGCATAGTGTATAGACTGAAGGTGATCCAGTGGGCTAAACACTGTTATGTGACCATCCTTATTTTATGTTGCCATCCATACACTTATGCTCCTTCTGTTGCTTAATCTGCACATTCCCTTGTATGACTGATGGACAGATTTTATTGGCCAATTATTAGTTGTCTCTTATAGTGGGCACAGGAATGTCAGGTCCGAAACTTTAATTGTGGAATGTAGTTTTATGATTGAATGGACAGTAACCAATTTATTAAATTGCTGTGTCCAGACTTAATGTTTGTACTTAGACACAGAGCAAAATTGTTTTGAGTTACATATGCCTCAGTTAGGATGCAGTGTTACGAACCCCAAATTGACTAGGACCAACAGGATTAACAGGTGGTTTGTTCACACAGTGTGTTACCATTTAACTTCTTTGTTTGTTTGTTTGTTTGTTTGTTTGTTTGTTTGTTTGTTTGTTAACCAATTTGCCATTGGTTTGTTAATTTTTACCTGTGGCTTGTGAAACAGCTTAGCACTGCTGCACGTTGTAAAAGCAGCGCAGAAATAATACAGCAATGCAGCACAATAATACCGTAGGAATACAATTACTTTTACAGTAACCAAATTTAAGTTGAATGACAGATCAACCTGGTCTAGCTGGTGGTTCTGTAGGTGTTTGCCAACTTAATTTTCCACATGCGGTATAGTAAGGTGTATATCAGATCAGTCAGTTCTTTATAAAGTACTTCATTTCCCTTTTCTTGATGCCTAGGGTTTCTTCACTGTGTATTGATATCTTCTGGTATATTCGAAGTGTGATCTTCTGGTGTCATTTTGGTCTGTGGGATGCAACCTTAAACAGCTTAATATAATTAAATTTTTGCATATTCGTTTTACTTTTTTCCCCCAATAACCAAAACTTAATACACAGATGAAGTTAGTTTGTCTACAATGCAATAGGGACCCATTCTTTTATAACGCACGTTATACTGTTACGGTTGTTGTACAAACATTCTTTTTTCTTGAGGTGCCTTGCTAATACTTTATACTAAATATAACGCTTAATAGCTAAAATAGGTGCTCACCATTTTTTATGAGAAGGTGTACTGCTTTTCCTTGCTGAATATGCTTTTTGAGCAAAAAAGTTAGTAACATTTTTTTATCCAAGCTTTTTAGAGTTAATGTGCTTGTAATACCAGTTCCACTTCTGTTAACTGTTTAGAGGCACACACTTGACTGACCATTAATTTCCCTGAACATAGCATAAAAGAAATAGTTACACTGAAACTAAATCCAATTCTAATTAAAATTAACTAAAATGAAAATTTAATTAAAATTAATTCTGAAACAAGTCTAAACAAATACTTTGAGAGTATTAAACTTTTATAATGCTTAGTTGTATTTGGAGAAACAAACCTGTTGAAATTGTTTAGTTAGCTTTAACATTTTTGCAATAGACCCAAACCTAATATGTATTCGTACACGTTTCACCGTAACATTTTTATAACCATACTTCCATATTTTATAAAGGCATAAACAAGTTTATAAACACCAAAACCAGAAACTGGTATTTGTTGCCATCACCTTTACATTATTATTTAGATTTCCTCTTACATTTTTTATTATTAAAAATGTGATTAATAATAAAAGAATTGTTTGCAATTGCATTATTTGTTGAAGCAAAATATATGTATGTACATATATTTATGAATAAGGTCTTGTTGAAATTTAGAGGGAAAAAATTATATTATGATGGTTATACCTCAATCCTAATATTAAAATAGTGTAGCACCATTTGTATTTTTAAAAGTATAAAAATTGACTTTTGTTGCAAAAAGAAAAAAGTAGTCATGTGACACACACAACATAAAACAAAGGACAACATACAGGAGAAATTCACTATTAAGGACAAATGGTGCCAGTTAGTGATTAGGATTACACGCAGTTTGTATTTCTTTTGCTTGGCAAGCATATCTTCTAGAAAGATAGCGTATTTCCAGCTGTTGCATTCCTGAAGAGATAAAAAATAACTTACTGTGTTTTTCTTTTCTTTTTTACCTATTTTTTTCTTTGTTTGTGTTCTGTTTTGTTCTTAGTTCCTTCATCCTTTTTGGAACAGTGGTTTCTGTAATAACTATATATTTTATTTTTATTTTTTTTAAAGGAAAAGCAAGCACAAGGGAGGAGAGGTGAGAGAGTGGAGGGAGAGCAATCTAAGCAGGAAGAAAGACTTGAAGCAAGAGTTAACTCTATTAAGGTATCTAAAATACAGGCAGCAACAGAGATGGTATACGGGAAAACTTAACTGCTATGTAAAAATATTTAAGAAAGAAGATTTGAGTTCTGAACAAGGAATGGGGGCAGTGGTGTACCAAGGCTATCTGGTGCTCGGGGACCAAGTCACATTTGCCTGCTTCTCCACCTGGGGCCCTGCCCCCCACCCTATGCAGCACCCCCACACAGGGCAGGAGAGGTCCCAGACACTGGTACCCTTCCTGCCCTGTGTGAGGGGGCTGCACAGAGCTGGGGGGGGCATGAGGCACAGGGAAAGGCAAGTGTGACTTGGCCCCCAGCACCAGACAGCCACTGCCAGGCTGCAGGGGGGGTGTCGGGCCAGCCCCACACAAGAGCCAGGTTAGAGTGGCCCTGGTCCGGGCTGCCCAGTTTCTGGGTGCCACCCAACTCCCCTGCCCACTCACTGCATGGGCCAGACAGTGGTAGTGTGGTAGACAACTTAAACAATTAACCAACAAGGATTCAAGCAGCACTACCTTTATTAATCGCTTTTTGCAAAAAGAGGGTGTCCATAGTAAATAGGCACACCTTTGAATTGAATTTTACCATTATTTAAACTCTATACCCGGCCGCAAGATCCCTCCTCTTTGTTCCAATTGGGTCAAAACAAGAGAGTTTACAGTCTTCCGAATCCACCTACTACATATATCCCCTCAACATGTTTCCCCCCTACTACATACATCCTATGACCATTATAATGAGCAATGACCCCTTCAGGGGTGGTAAAAGTAATATTTATGAGTTCATTAAGCATGCGTAAAGAAAGCAAGAGTTTAAAAGTTAGAAGTAAACAGGTTATGTTGATTTCACATTCCTGATGAACTTCTATGCCAGACATCCTTTTGTCTTAAGACATTACTTTGTCCTGAGGAGATTAGGGCTTCTCTTTGGTTTTCTGTGGAGACTATCAATGCTTGTTAAGTGTTTTCCTTATGTTCTGTGGAGGCTACAATTAAGCTTGTTACTTACCGTAGGGTGGCCACAGTCCCCAGTGCTGGAGGGGGCCATTCAGTGCTGGGGGGGAGGGCGGTGCCAGAGGCCGCTTTCCTTCCACTGCAGAGCCATGTTTTCTGGCCCACCCCTCCGCCTCAGGGGGTGGGGCAGGGCAGCGTTTGGCCACAGCTGTCAAAGAGCGGGGCTGGCCGGTATGTGGGGCACCACACCACACCAGACATTGCTCCACACCTAGGCCCTGGAAAGAACCCATTCAGTGGCATTCCAGCCTGCCTTGCCCCTGGATCACCCAGTGCTGAATGGGCCTTCCCCAGGTCCTGGGGGCAGGGCAGCCTCCAGCACCCCACACACTGGCCAGCCCCACCCCCAGAGAGCAGCGACCAGAGCCTCCCCGCCCCCTGGGGTGGAGTGGCCAGCTGGGGACGGGGCGGGCCAGAACGCTGCACAGAGTGGCGGAACTAGGGTGGCCTCTGGTCATGGCACCACGCCCCCAGCACTGAATGGCCCCTTCCAGAGCCAGGGGCCGCAGCCACCCCTCCAATGTGTGACCTGCGTGGTGGGAGGGTAGGGGCACCGGGTGGTGCCCAGAAACTGGGCAGCCCAGGCTGGGGCCCCTTTAATCCAGACCCTACCCAGGGTCCCCGTCCCCCCCCCACTCCCACAGCCCAGTGCCCGGGGGCTTGGCCCTCTACCACCACTACCCCCATCAGTACACCACTGAATGAGGTTAGCTAAAGCAATCGAGAACCTGCACCCCTGGTTTTTATCCTGGCTCTGAGAGGAGAGTGCGGTTGTTACCTGCTTTTGTGAAACCTGAATTTGTTTCCCCAGCCTCTGTTGCTTTTGTGTGCATGCCAAATGGGCTGCAGGAGTGCCATTCCCTGCAGGAGTTAACTCTTTCCAGGCAACTCCATGTGCTAATGCATTAATTTTAGATGTTAAATTTTCTATTCTTAGTTTTTCACGTTGAAATTCTTTTATATCCATTCCCCTGCAGTCGAGTCACAGCTCCTGTCTTCTAATGTGCTCTGTGAACTGTTCCATTTTTCCCTTTATCTGATTTACCACTCCAGCAACAAAAGTATTGTTTGCTACTTTCCCCTCCTGTGCACTTCCTTTTCCCATTCTGACAGGCACCATTCTAGGGCTGGATTTAAGTTTTATCGGAACCTGGCTTTTATCATGCGGTAATGATTGCATTGTGGTGGCCCCTGTTTTATTTTTTAATTTTGCTAGGGTCACCTTTTCAGTCCCCACATACAAGGTGTTATAAAAGTGCCTGGATTTTTCTGTTGTCCTCCAAGAATTACTGTGGGGGACAGTTCCTGTCTTTTTTGTAAATTTTTAACAGCTGTTTCTAGAATTTTATTTCCCTGTTTCACTTGCTCGAGCATATTATGTATTTGAACAGCTTGCTGTCCTGTCAACTGGGCTTTATTTTTTCTGTGTTCAGTGGTTTGAGTTACCTTTTCTAACTCCTTTATTGCATTTGTAGCTATTTCTATCACTTTAAGAGCATGCTGCCGTAACCATTTAATTGCCATGGCCATAAACTGGAGTGCTCTACATTTTTTACTCATATTATTACTTTTCAGAGCAACTCTCTCTGCTATTGCTCTACTTTCACTCTTAGTATTATCTTTTAGAGCCACACTCTCTGTTATTTCTCTACATATTCCTGGCTCTCCACTTTATTTTTTAAGCTCATATGGACTTGTTACCCAGTGTGTCCAAAACTTACTGCATACAGTAGCCAGTGGTAAAGGGGGTTTCTTAGCTCTGGGTTTTCTGTCATGTTAGAATGCGATTCTTACAGAGGACAGCTCGTTTACTTACCAGAACAGTGGTCTGGGGTCACCAGTGTGATATGCTGAGGAGAGGCATTCTTATCTGTGTTGTTTTGTGTCCGGCACGGGTGTTTGTTTGGCTATGTACATGAGTCTCTCTATGCGTGTTCCCTCAGGATTACCCCTGGCTCAGATCTTTAAGTAAGAACTCAGTTAGCTCAGTGATCTAAAGCCTGGCTCAAACATTTAACAGGAACTTTGGTTAACACTTTGAGTTACCTTTGGCTTAAGTCTCCAGTGAGAACTCAGTTAACTCATTAACCTTAAGGTAACACTCATGACTGAAGAAACCAACACGACCACGGATCCTTGTAGAAACAAAGGTGCCAGGCTAGGCTTTACTGCAACATAGCACAATAGCAAGCAATGTATCCCAACAGAGGTACTGGCATCATTCATGCTCTCAATGCAATGGAACAACTCAACTGATGGCAGGACTCTGTCACCTCCTTCAACTGCACAAAACCTGGGCTCTCGGCCTCCTACTTTTATACCCTTCCCAGACCTACTGATTTAGCCCCCTTTGGGGACTGAGTTCACATTGATTGGTCCACATACCCCTTTTTTGATGCCACCCATTATTTTGATACATCCACGTATCACTAAACATCTTCATCCATCAAGGTGTCATTTTGTGGTTTATTTAATTACTTCCTATTTTCTCGGTGCTACGCTGACCGAACACCTCCCGCCCTTTCAAGTACTTTTCTACTTTTACTGTAGCTGCAGCTTACTTCTTGCCAATTTCTGTGATGTCAGGCTTCTTTAGCCTGACTCCTGCCAACTTGACCATTTATCCAACTCAGGCCTACTCTTTTGTTTTGTTTCGCTAGGCCTTGGGCCTCATTGCTGACTTTCTGCTTGTCTTTTCTATTTTAACCTTTACTTTCTCCTACATCAATTTCTTTGTTAAATTGACAAACAAGTGGAGATGAGCTTTCATGGCCTAGTGGGAGCACACTGAACCTTGCAAAACTGAAGTTTCTAGGATTGCATCTGGGAAAGGGGCTGTTTGCTGGGGGACCATCCCATGAGTGGCTAGTGAGAGCACTCTTCCATTGAGCAAGGATCTGATTATACACAGGGACTAGTAGGGAGCTGACCCAGGAGTGGGGGTTCAAACAGCAAGGTGGGGTAAGTTGAGGGCCTTGAGTGGAGAACTGGGGTGGCAAGATTGCAGCAGGAGGGGAATGTCACAATCAGCAGATATTAAGAGGTGAAATCCTGGCCCCATTGAGGTCAACAGGAGTTTTAACATTGACTTCAGTTATGCCAGGATTTCAGCCTTGATCTTTATCTGATCTTAAGTTAATGCAAAAAAATCCCAGCTTTTTGCCATCTCCAGTTCTGCAAAACTCTGCTATGAATTTGCAGTACATAATTTTCACCTGTTCATTACTTTCTAAAATAGTATTTTTTTTCTAGACTAGCTATTCCAAAATGCATTGTTCTGCTATGAAGATTATTTGTATGACAATTTTCAATTTACAACCAACAGCTTTTTTTGCTGCAGGATCATTAAGAAGAGTCAATGTGAGATAATAATAAAATTTCCTTTTTTTCTCCACCTCTATTTAATTAAAAAATGACAGAAGGGCTTTTGCTCAATTTTTTTTTTTATTTATTTTTTTTTTTTTTGAGGGTGAAGGAATCACATTTTAGGAGAAAATAAGCTTGGAAAATTTCAACCTCAGACTGTGTTTCCTATGGTTATTCATTATATTAAAGCAGGTTGTTCATACAGAATTGTTTTGCAACGTTAATGATAGCATTCACAAGCTAGATGAAACGCTAGTTATATTTATTCAGACACCCCAGGGAAAACCAAAGTATCATTTAAAGTTATAGCAGGAAGTAAGAAGACTTAGGTCTCTAATACTGATTTTGTCATTGACTGGTTGTATAATCTAACAAAAATTCTTAACCAAATCAAAACTGGGGCATAAAAATAATCTCCTATTGGTATTTAAACATCTAAATGAAAGTAACCTAATCAAGGATTTCTGAGAATATATGTGATTATCAACAGTGTTAGGTAAAGACTCTTGTCACAGCAACATATTTAGTAATTTTGATTAGCTCCATGACTTTAAATAACAATTTATAAAGTGAGGATCTTTTATAACAAAATATATTGTAACAAATGTAACATCATTTTATTTAATATAATCTCTATTTAAAATCTGAAGTAATGAAAATATCTACCAAATAGAAAAAGATATGGGAAATAGAGTTTTTGGACTCTGGAAAGACATTTCAAACAAAGTAAAGAATACTCAAAAGGGGGAGCACTACATACAAAAATATTTCTTTTTTTCTAGTCAAATTCCATTTTCTAATAAATATTTTTAAGAGAATGATTGAGCACAGATCTAATTGTCCAAACTGCTTAGCAAATTAAGCTATGAAATTATTTATAAGCACATGAGGTTCTCTCTGACACTACCAGGTTTTGAAACTTAGCACAATGGGGTTCACATGAGAAGCATAAGACTCAATACTGGCATTGAGATTAGCTGTCAGGGGGAGGAAAGGAACCAGATTAACACAGCAACCATCTATTCTGTAGAAACTAATTTAATCATATACTTCAAGTATGGGAGACTGAATCAAATCAGAGAGACTTTTAATGTCAATGAGCTACTAGCTATTTCCCCTGCAGAATTACAAGGAAACATTAATGACGATGACACTTTATTAATGCCATTAGTTTAACACCTTTACAAAAAAAAAACAAAAAAACCTTTAACATCAATAAGAATTACTGCCTGAATCACCTGAAGGCAAATTAGATTGAAAATGTTTTCTGTGATTTATGCTTTTTTAATTGAAGATCTTAATCTTTTGTGAAATCCATACAGAACTAAGCTGTCCATGATCATTTGTTACAGTGGCAAAGTGTAGGAGACTAAGGAGTAAAGACATCAACTTCTGCATTCCCTCAGATAATGCATCACTGAATCTGGGGTGTGCAATTTTATTTCTCACACCACAATTTGCCTAATTACGGTAGAGGAGTGGGAAAAGTAAGCATAGCTAAATCCCTTGAACTATATTGTTTCCTAGAACTGTGTTGTTAGTTTAATGCCATCTAATTTTCTGCTGCTGAAATGCCACTTCCCAAAGTACCATCTTCTGGAAGCTACTTTATTCTAAGCTTTGGAAATGACTTCCATACTCCTGAGATTCTGAGGTGTTTTCCTGCATGGACTTCCTGTGTTACTGCCAACCAGAAACATATACAAATCAGGAGAAAGGCATTAAAAAAATCATGAGGCTGGTATAAAAATCATGAGCTTTACTTAAATCCCAAGACTTTGGGGGCAGGTCTGTTTTCTAATTTTATAATTCAGGGAAATGTGCACCATTTCTGTCTTCCTCTGGTGCATGTATGTTTTAAGCTGAAAAACATACATATATCAGTTCTTTTCACTCCCTCATAGCTCATGGAAGCAGGACTCTTTATATGTTCTCCTCTAACTGCTTTTTCCTGTCACTGAGAGAATTGGCAGATCTAAAGAACTGGTTACTCTATATGCTTAATGAATGTCAGGTTCTTAGCCATCAATCAGTGAAACTTGATTTAAACTAGCTGGATCTTTAAAAGCTGCCCACAGACTTTAAAACCCTGTAAGGTGCAAAGCCTTGTGATATTTGTCATTAATGCTATCAAAAATGTACCAGTTTGGGTCCAGAAAGATTTAGATACAAATATGTTATTCTGGCTTGTATGTGTGTGTTTGTGCGCCCACTAAGAGTCACTTGAAATCAATTGCTATCTTTAAAATGAAAATAACGACATTATGGGGTTCTATCGATATTTATTACCATAGCAAATTTGTTCAGTTTGCAAGTTAAAATATTTTTTTTCTGAAAGGATTTGGCAGTCATGCTGACCTCTCTCTGACTTTTAGATCTGCACACACAATAAAAGTTCCATAGGACAAAATTAAACTCTGGGACAACTGTACGAAGACCGTCAGAGGAGTTACATGGGTGTCACTGATAACAATCTGACAACTGCTCAGGTATATCTAAGTGTATAATTTGGCCTGCATAAACTGTGTTATAAGAGAAGGAAAGAACACTGCTTGACTGTCAGAGTCCAATGTGAGTTCATTGGACTGGAAATTCGAAATAAATCAAAATATGGAAATTAGTGAGATACAATCACCAAGGAACTTTAGAATGCTCTTATTACTTAGAAATACAGACCTCAACAGTGACTTTAAAAACAGCAGTGTAGATTCCATGTTTGTATGTCACTGAGTCGGTAGCAACTTGGCACAATTTTCAAGTAAAATAAACTTTTCTTTCCCCCTTACCTCCTTCCCTCACAATGGCCCTGCAAATTCAACACGGGAAGAAAAAATCAAGATGGGGAGGGTGTGTGTTTTGTTTCATGTCAGTAATAAATCAGTCTACAGATTACATTTTATCCATCAATGATATCTCTGTAACCCTACAGAAAGCAGCATAATTTGACTTGCAAAATCTTTGCTACTGGGTATGGTGTGTGGTAAAGCCCTCTACATTCAGTTGTTTGAGTTTTCAGGGCTTGCAGATAGAAATTGTAATTTTGAGTATGTGATCTGCAAGTCATTGCTGTGAATTGGAGATAAAAAGTTTCCCTGAAAACCAAAGGTGGGAGGATGGGTGGATACTATATGACAAATGTTTCAGCAGAATTTTTCTTTCCCTCTTTGCTTTTCTCTCTCTCACTCTTTAACACGGTCTCTTTTCATTTGTTTTCTACTTTTTCCCACTGTCTGCTTTAGTTTTCACTGGTTTTAATTGGATTTTTTTTTCTTTTTGCTTTTGTTTAAACATAATGTGAACCCCTAGTACTGCTTAAGTCTGAGCTGAAATTTCAAACCCATAATGTTCAGGAAAGTTTAGAGTACATGGGCTCTTCCTTCTTAGAGCTAGCCCAGGATTTTACCTTCCAGAGTCCCAAATCCAAAGTTGTTTTAGACTACTGGGAATTCCAGTGTCAAAGCATAATATGAGTGAGACACAAAGGAAAGTAACTAGACCATCCCATCTTGCCTGGAGATAAATTTTACAAATCCTATAATATAATATATTATATTAAATATTGTTGCACAAAATGCAATACAAATAGTTGAATAAAGACTGAATATAGTAATAGACAGTATCATTAATAAGTGTGCTTCCCAACAAGCTAAATTAAGCTACTCCCAATTTTAATGCTGCATTGACATTTTGTATATCTGAAATTAAAATGAATACTTTGTACATATAAAATGCCTTTCCTCAGAGACAGTCAAATACTTTATAAACCTTATGCCGAGGGCAAAAAAAGAAACGAAAGTTTCCCCTCCTTTCCTTGGTAGTTTTCTACCTACATACAGATAAAAAGATTGTAATCCCCATTCATGTATGTCTCTCCATGCATGGATCTCTCCCCTCATCCTTATCAGAGACTGCTCAACCATTTCCCCAACAACATCCCCCACCTCCTTGGCAACCCATAGTGGCCCCTCTGCTGGTCTAGGGTCTGCAAACAGGAGAAAAAGTAGACAGTTTTGGTGGAGGAATGTGGGGAGAAAAAGGGGAAGGCAGGGGACCCATCATCCCACTTCTGTGCCATGGAGATTGGACAAGAAAGTTAACACAGTCTGGGATGCATTACCTGTTCTGCAGTTTCCCATAGCAGCCATGCCCAAGGAAGTCCAGAGAAGGTCAAAGACATGCATTACTACCAGAGGCACAAAGCTGGACAGAGGTCTGGGCTCCTGATCTTCTCTCATGAAGTTTGGACACAGGCCTATGACAGCTGAGACGGGTGGGCAAATGTCACGCTCAGTGGAATTATTAGGGATGAATTGCACAGGGGAGATCCTTGTGGAGTTTTCTTCCCTGCAACCACCCCATACTTCCTTCTTGAGATTTATTGCAGGCGAGCAAGAGCTGGTCTGTAATAATTCTGTGTGCCTCAATTTCCCCACAATAGTACATTTGATATATTTGCAATTACAGAGATCAGTTAAACAAAACTTCTCTCTGTGGCTATGTCTACACTAGAAAAGTTAAGTCGACTTTATTAAGTCAACTTAATAAGGACGACTTTAAGTCGACTTAAAATCGACCTTATTAAGTCAACTTAAGAAAAATCAACTTAACTTTTCTAGTACAGACATAGCCCTTTTTCGACCTTATTAAGTCGACTTAGCACTTAAGTCAACTTAATAAAGTCGATTTAGGCGCTAATCCCCATCCACACTGGTTTAGGTCGATTTAAGGAATCGATTTAAGCCTTAAGTAGACCTAAAACTAGGTGTTATTAAATTGACTTAAATTTTCCTCAAGTCGATTTAAGGAACATCTTAAGTTGACTTAATAAAAGCCCAGTGTGGACAGGGAGTAAGTTAGGTCAACTTAAGCCTCCTTAAATCGACCTAACTTGTAAGTGTAGACGCACCCTGTGAGAGCTAATCATATGGCTGACTCTTGGGATTAAGTGAGGTAGACTCAGTCTCAATCTCTCTCTCTCTCACACATGGATGTAGTAAGTCATGTAGACTACACTGCATGACATTTAACGAGAAGCTTCACATGTACACCAAAAGAAACCCAAGAAATTTAGTTTTGACATATTTGTCCAGCTATCCAGCTATCACAAAGTGCTGTGTTTCCAGTTTCTCTGAAGGATTTATTGGAATCAAAAGCTTCTCTGTAAAACCTAATGAGTTTTTCTTTCCTTGTTCATACCTGAATCCAGGCAAATTTTGGTTTGTAATGAAACATACACATAGCTTTATTTAAGTAAACTGAAAGGGACTAAGAAAATTATATTTGATATTCTGTTAGTACCCACACTGTGCAATTGATTGTCCAAACATTCAGGAAGACACTGACCCTGTGCTGAAGAGCTCACAATCTAAAATTTAGCTGTGACACAGTGAGTGAGGAAAAGACAAATAGAGAGAGAGGCTTGGGGATTGAACGGGGTTATAAAAAATAAGATGATGATTGGATGGTTCCAGCCATTGTAATTGTAATGTGATAGACCTCAACCAGGATACTAAGCAACCTGACTATTGTACCATGAGAAAACAGACATTGCAACAATGGAGGAAAAGAGAAACGATATACAGTGGAGGTGAAGCATAACCGGGAAAGAAGATCTACATAAAGGTTCAGCTCTTCAAAGATATGTAGGTACCCAGATGCTATTGAAATCAATGGGAATTAGGCACTTAAGAACTTCTGAGGATCTGAGCCAAAACCATTTGAGTGCCCTGTACATTTTTTGCTACAACTCCTCTCAATCTATCAGAGTCATCTAGGGCCAGATTCTGAAACTCTTACACACCCCAAACAGTAGCTTACTTTCCAAGCAACCTGGTTGATTCGTCATAGCTAAGTAGTAAACAATGTGAATAGCGAGATCACAATCTGGTCCTTACTTGTATAATCTACTTCTGCATGTTTTTGTGCATCTATGTCTGGTAAATTGAGGGGTTTAGAGAGAGTTTTGCAAACTGCATAAAAGATAGCACCCAGCCAACTCACAACTACCCACTTGGCTTTGGAAGGAAGGTTACTAGGTGAGGAGGGGGTGAGTGAGGCTTGAAAGGAGGAGTGGAGTGCTATGTGCAGGCCCAAGGATGAGTCAGGATGTCAGGCTGGAAGGAAGCATCAATATTCTGTGAGCTGGTCAAAATATATTGCCCAGGTCATGCCACTATTCCCCCAGCATTCTGCCCCTTCTGCGGACCAAATTTATGAATAAGAAGAGTATGTATATTATAGGACTGTAAAGTCTGTTTGTCTCTTGAGCAACATTGCCATCTAGTTATCTGAACACTCTCTGTCCTAATTGATTATATTAAATCACAAAGGTATAAGATTTTCTTGGATGAAGCAGTTTAAAATTGTTTTTAATGGCTAGAACATAACCACAACTGCTGAAAATAAAACAAATATTTGATTACATTTAACAGAACTGTAAAAGGTCACCTAGTTGGCAAGCAGTGAACCCCTGCAGCATGACAAAAACTAGCTTGAGCTCTATATAAAATGGAATATATTTGATATCTTTCTCTCTATGGAATTACTGTAGAATTCCTCACTGGGCAGTTCAATAGCTTCATATCAGCAGAAAACAGATTGGACCCAGCAACAGCATTTTTTGTGCCCTCACTAATGCTACTTAGTTTTGCTGGAGAGTGTGATGGGATTCTTCTGATTTGGTGTACTGTGAATATGTGTGTGGAATAGCTAAGCATTTATGAACTTTTCTCAAATGCAGTCTAGATCAATCACATCTACCAGTTTGTTAAATACTTTTTATATTGCCTGTCACTCAAAAAGTATGTAGGCGCTGAACATAAATTAATTCAATAATTCATCCTAAATTTGGATTAATAGACCAATTATACCTCTTCAGAAAAAAAAGACACACCTGTGCAAGGCACATTCATAATAAACGGTAAAACATTGGACAGCTGTAAAACAATGGACATTCTTAGGCCCAGAATCATCCTTCTTTCAGGAATACAAGAAACAATAGGAGGCAGTTCGGGTCTCCCTTATCCCTATGTCACTGGACAGGTCTTTGGGTGCCAGGTAGCTGCACTAAACTGCACCTTTGCTGTCCTGGCCCCTCTATAGGGAACTAGCCAGGATATTAAAATGCTACTTTCTGCTCAAGCACACCTCTTGCACTCCCTCTCCTACCCCAGCCAATCCTGTTCTTCAGCCAGTGACACATACTCAGCAGTACTTTTAAAGACTAACAGATTTATTATCCCATGAGCTTTCGTGGGAGAAAATCCTACTTTGTCAGACACTTGGAAGATGGGAAATTTACAGAATGGGGGGGTAATTAAATGCAGGCTGGTGGGTCCATACTTCTCATCAGAGCAGCTGAGGGCACTGATCTTTTCATGATTCTTCAGCTTCTGACTTTGAGGAGGGACCTCAGCAGCTATCACAGCTTCAGGTCTGTCCTCTCCCTTTGCCCCCTGTTCTTCCCCAATGTTTGCAGGGTAAGGGGAGAAAAGCACTGGCTATTTTATATGCCAGAAAATCAGGCTCTGCCCTCAGCAACTGTAGCAATTCTGGCTGCCTTGTCCTAGAATGTGAGAGGACAGGGAAAGGCAGTCAGTCAGGTTTGGATTTCCCTATAGATTAAGGATTTTCTCTTTAGAGTCACAGGAGAGTTGAAAAGTCCATTGAACTGCAAGTCTGAATTTAGAGAGCACACCAGCATCTGCAAGTGAAGAAGCTCCCCAAACTTCCAGTTCCCCCGCCTCTGCTCTATCTTGACTGTTTCCTTATTAGTCTCTTCACTGTTACCAGAGGTAGGAGAATGACTGAAAAAGATATAAAAATATGTCTTTGTTGTACTTCTCTGTTTGTTCTGAAAACCAGAGATTTGCCCTCCAAGGTTGCACTCACACTGCTGCCCATCTTTGGGAATGTTTGAACAGTCATGCATCTTACACAGCAAATGTACTTTTTGCAATTCTAACCAGACCAGATTATCCTATTATGATGTTGCAAATAGATCACAGAGGGAACTGTTCGTACAGATTATTGGATTATGGAATAATTGAAACTCCTTTTCAAAGGGTGCTTGTTTGTAAATGCAACCTATAGGTGATAGAGGATAACAGCATGGGCTGATCAGAGGTTGGAATCAACATCTTGATAGTAATTGGGATATGATAGGAAGGTTGTGAATAGACAATAAAGGGCCTTGAAAGTGAAGACAAACACCTTATGTTTGACACAATAGAACAGAAGGAGCTAATGGAAGGATTGAAAGAGAGAAGTTGTACACATACAACAGTCTGTAAAAATCTCATGACAAAATGGGTCTCCTGATTCCTCAATAAAACATAGAAAGATACAGCGATTTTCCATTTGCCTCATCCTCAGGTCACCCAAGTGTGAGTCTACCAGCACTTAGATCCCAGTTCCTTTCTGCCTTCATTCCAGGGCACCATTCTTCAGGCCATCCACTTGCGAATTACCAGCAGTCCCATGACTCTTCTGCCCAAAATATAGTTTAATGATTCAGCCCTTTTCAGCATCCTGGCTCTGGCTCGCCAGCTCAGGAAGGTCAGCAAACTAGCCCCCTATACGAGTCTCCTAGGCTATGTCTACACTGTGGAATTTAGGTCAACTTAAATAAGTCGACTTTAATAAGTCGACTTTAAGTCAACCGTATTAAGTCGACTTAGAGAGTCCACATAGGACTCCTAAGTCAACTTAAAGGGGGCCTTACTAACTCGACTTAGAGAGTCTACCCTAGACTCTCTAAGTCGACTAGTTTGGTCCAGGGAGAGCCAGCCCGGCATGGGGCTGGCTCTCACCGGGGCAGCAAGCCCCTGAGCGGTCCGGGGGAGAAGGGAGCGTGGAGCTCCCTTCTGCCATGGACCACTCGGCTCCCTTCTTCTCAGGACTTCTCAGGTCCTGGGCAGAAGGGAACCCTCCTAGCTGGAACCAGAGGCTTCCCAGGAGCTGAAGCGCTGACAATTGCTCGTGTGGCTGCCCTCCAGCTCCCGGGAGGCCTCCAGAGGCTTCCCGAGAGCTGAAGCGGAGTCCCAGTTAGGAGGGAGCGCGGGGCTCCCTCCTAGCTGGAACTGAGCAGTCCTGGCCTAAGAAAGCACCGCGCTCCCTCCTAGCTGGGACCGAGTGGTCCCAGCAA
>ML686006.1:9891980-9913831 GCA_007922175.1 Pelusios castaneus
TCCTCCTAGCCGGGACCGTGCTCCAGGTCCTGGGAAGCCATCAGCTTCCCAGGAGCTGGAGCACAGCTGTGCCGGCAGTTGCCGGCGCTCCGGCTCTTTGGGGTGGCCCGGGGGCTTCCCTAACCAGCTGAAGCGCCGGCAATTGCTGGCGCGGTACTCCAGCTGTTTAGGGATGCCGGGGGTCTCCCGCTCTCCCTCCTGGTCAGGACCATGGGGCTCCCTTCTCCCCGAGACCCGCGCTCCAGCTGCTGAGCAGCTGGAGTGCGGGTCCTGGGGAGAAGGAAGAGCATGGCTTCCTTCTTGCCGGGACCTGAGTGGTCCCGGCAAGAAGGGACCCATGCCCGAAGTCGACTAAGGGCGTCCACACTGCTTAAGTCGACTTAAAAAGTCAACTTAAGCTTCAAAGTCGACTTTATACGAGGTGTTATAAAGTCGACTTTGAATTTCCTTAAGTCGACTTAAGCAGCAGCTTAAGTCGACTTAAGGAAACTGTAGTGTACACGCAGGGTAAATTAAGTCGACTTAAGCAAGCTTAAGTCGACTTAATTTACAAGTGTAGACGCACCCCTAGCCTTTATTCCCTATTCCCAGAGAAAACTTGCATAGCTTTCCTCATTCTGCAGCTTCCCTTTTTCTCCCTCTCAGCACTCTCCAGCACCATTTTTTCCTCTCTCAGGCTATGTCTACACTTGGCCTAATAAGTCGACTTAGCATGTCTACACTATAAAATTAGGTTGACTTAAAGGGGACCTTGCCAAATCGATTCAGAGCATCCACACTGGATGCCTGAGTCGACTTTAGGGGCTAGGTGGACTTGGGACTGGTCCATGGTGGCGGGGGGGCACCTTTTTTCAAAGGCCAGGGGGCTCAGCATTTGCCCCACTCTACCAGGATACAATGGGGGCTGAGCAGGGCAGGGACAGTGGCAGGGCATAGGAGCAGGGTGGGCAGGGCTGTGTCCTGCCCTGTGGGTGGGTATGCCAGGCTCTGGCTGTGCCAGCCACCCTGGCAGGGTGGTCAGTGGGGGAGTCCTGGGGGCCCTTTAAGTTCACTTAAAGTAGATTTAGGCCTAATCCGCATCTACACTAAGTCAACTTTATTAAGTAGGTTTAATAAAGTCGACTTAAAATTTCCTTAAGTCGATTTAAGCAGCATCTTAAGGAAATTGTAGTGTAGACGCAGATTAAATTAAGTCGATTTAAGCAGGCTTAAGTCAATTTAATTTATGAGTGTAGATGCACCTTCAGTCTGTGCTCTCTCCTGTTTCAGTATTTTGGTCTCTCCTGTCTTCCCTGCATGTGGCCCAAATCACTTCTTTTAGCCCCAACTGGGAGGCAGCTAATCAGTCGTAGGTGCACTGGACTCTATTTCCCATGAAAAGGACCATTCACCCTGTGACTGGGGTAACATGGTCAAAGTGACAGGCTAAAGGAATGCTCTTTGCAGCTGCATTTTGAATGGATGGGAGACAAGATTGCATTTGTCAAAACTAGAAAAAAGGATCTTGCACTAAGTGAAAGGTGATCTGATGATGAGAGCCTGGATGAAAGCATTAGCTCTGGAGATGGATAGGAAAGGCTGAATCTTAGAGGATGCGTCCACATTTGTAAATTAAGTTGACCTAAGCTTGCTTCAGTTGACTTAATTTACCTTGCGTCTACACTACAGTTTCCTTAAGTCGACTTAAGCAACTTGCTTAAGTCGACTTAAGTAAAATAAAGTTGACTTAATGAAAATTAAGTCGACTTTATTAAACCTCAGTTTAATTCAACTTAGGACTTAAGTCGACTCCCTAGAGTCGACTTAAGCCAGTGTAGACATGGTGTAGCCCTAAGTCGACATAGGGCTACCCCAGGACTGCACCAATGCCCTCCCTGCCAGGGGGGCACAGGGGGAGCCTGGAATGCCCCCCCACAGGGCAGGGCACAGACTTGCCCACCCTGCCCCTATACCCTGCCAGGGTCCCTGTCCCCCTTTGCCCCACTGTACCTATGTACAATGGGGCAAAGGCTGAGCCCCCTGGCACTAGGCAAGGGGTGCCCTTCCTGCCCCCGTGGACCTGCCCTAGGTCCCCCTAGCTCCTAGAAGTCGACCTAGGCATCCAGTGTGGACACTCTAGGTCGACTTTGTAAGTTCCCCCCAAAGTCGACTTAAAATTTAAGTGTAGACTCACTAAGTCGACTTAAATTTCCAAGTGTAGACATAGCCAGAGATATTATGCAGAAAGAATCTGCAAGACATACACATGGCCTGGATATGGGAATTTAGAGCAACAGAAGCTAACACCTGGGTTATGGGTCTGAGTGACAAGCAGGATCGTGGTATTATCCACAATGACTGAGAAAGATGGTGGGGGAGAGGGCTTGTGGAGAATGAGTGAGAGTTTAGTTGTAGCCATGTTGTGCTTGAGTTGACAGATACGCACAAGAAGACATCACAGAGACAGGCTGAGATTTTAGTTTGGACAAAAAAGAAGAGTGGAGAGGTAAATTTATGGATCATCAGCATAGAGAGGGTTGTTGAATTTGTATTTCAAGATGGGATTATCCAGAAATAAACTGTAGAGGGAGAAGAGAAAGTGACCAAAGATTTAGTCCTGTGGAACCCACATAGAAAGTTGGAGGGGGAACAAAGAGTGGTTAGAGAGCTATGAGGAGAACCAGGAGACAACAAAGTCATGGAAGGCAAGAGAGAACAAAATTTCAAGATGATGACCATGGTCTTCTATGCTTAAAGGCAGCTGACAAGTCAAGGAGGATGAAGAAGGAATATTTGCGCTCCAGGAAGAGTGCATTAGAGACTTTAGCATGAGTGGTTTTAGTATAGTGCATGAGCATAAACAAGAATGGAGACAGCTACTGATTGCAGACAGTACATTTAATGACCACAGAGATGAAAGGGAGAATAGGGATGGGATTGTAGATGGAGAGACAAGTGAGGCTAAAGGTTAGATTTTTTTACAATGAGAAAGACTGACATGTTTGAATTGTGAGGGGAAAAAGCCTGATGAAAGTGACAGGTAAAGGAGAAGAATAAGGCGGGGATATGAGTGTGCCAGGGAGATCAAGAGCAAGGGGGTAGAGGATACTTTGGCAGCACATATACTGTAGCTCTGTTTCACAAAAAGAAAGGCAGGGTGTGGATCCCATATAGGTGGAGATTCCATGCACAGCTGCTCATGGGAAATTTGGGGGTATGCTAGGAATGGGGCAGACACAAAAGATATTTCCTTCTTTGGAGATCCTGATAGCCTACTTGAATTAGTCAGAGAATTGCCCCTTTTTCTTTGGGTACTGTACATCTGTGTGGTGGATGATTAGGAAATGATTCTGTTGATGAATGAAGAAGAAAAAAGAGAAGAGGCTGATCAATCATAAACTAGGGTAAATTATGAGACTGATGAAAAATACATCTCTTTTCTTTATAAATAAATGAATCCTGAAGAACATAACTAGAGATTTTTATGAAGTTGGACCTTGAATACAAGGCAGTAACTTTATATATATATATAGGTGTTGATGTCTTCATGAAAATCATAAAGCTCGTCAGCTGATTTATTACACTGTCTTATTTACAAAATATTTCATAGATGTTCTTGGCAGAGTACCTGGAGGCAGGGCCCCACCCCCCCTCCCCATGCTGCAGGGGAGCGTGACAGGCCCACCGGCCCGCTCCACCCCCCAGGGAGCCAGCCCCGGAGGCCGAGGCCACCAGCGGGGGGAGCCGGCTATGGTGGGGAGCCAGCCGCATGCAGCCGTGTGGGGCAGGCTGGCCCAGAGGCCAGGCCCCACACACGTGCTCCGTCCCGGGGCCTGCCTACTCCGCCCCGTGGGCGGGGAGGGCCGGCCCAGTGGCCAGGCATAGCGTTTCCGGCTCACCCCGCCCCGCTGCCTTCGGTTCGCTGCCAAAGGCAGCGGGGAGCAGGAAGAAGCGCGGCCCTGGGGGGGGGGGGGGAGGAGGAAGGAAGAGCTGCGGCGTACCCAGGGCCCATGTAACTGTGGGGTCTGGGGTGATTGCCCCATTCGGCCCCCCCAGGGAAGGCCCTGCCTGGATGTGTACTAGAGCTATGTCTCATGGCTAATTTGTGATCAGACTACAGAATCAGAAAGCAAACTTAGGTAGTTCTTTTGGGGTCTGCAAATGTGACGTAATTGACGTTCCTTTCTGCAATCTGGACTGGTGTGTAGTTTTGTCATCCATTCCCTCATTCTTGGATCCTGTCTTGTACATGCTCCCATTGCTGCACATGCTCTGCTGTGTGCACCTCCACTTCTGGGTCAGCCCACCCAGATCCTCCTGCAAGCAAGTGGACCTTAACTTAGCAAATTAGTGCTTCCAGCCAGGCACTCATGGAATTATGTGATATAATGACCTCAGCAACTACCACCTCCACCATCATCACTGCCTTCACCTTCAACAGGGAGGTTGGATGAGTAAAGCCCTGCAAATCCATGGATATCCGCACCCGCGGATACAATGCGGATATCCGCAGACCATTTCTTGCAGATGCAGATTGGATATGGATCCATATATTTGTATCCGCGCAGGGCTCTATGGATGAGAACACCACTTGTACCTCAGACTCCTTTATCCTTCTTCCCAGAGCCACGTAGTCTTCACTGATCTGCTCAATGTCATTCTTGGCAGTGTTATTGGTGCCCACGTGGAGAAGTAGGAAGCAGTAGCAGTCTGAGAGCTTGAAAGTCTCAGCAGATTCTCTGTCACATCCTGAATTTTAGCTCCAGGCAAGCAGCACACTTCTCACATTTTTCAGTCTGGATGGCAGATGGATGACTCTTCCCCCATTAGGAGGGAGTCCCCAACCACCACCACCACCTTTCTTTTCCTCTTTAGACTGGTGGTTGTGGAAGCCCCATCCCTAGGGAAACAGGTCTTTAGCACTGAAAAAGACACCAATATGCAAATATGACACAGGGAAAAAATAAAAGGAAACAGATCTATTTCAAAGTTCTTTTTTAACCAGGTATGAGTTAAAACAAAATTTAGTTCTTTAAAAATTGTCCTTAATTGTGGAATTTAAGTAGTATAGGCACAAAAACTGACCTAGCTTAAAATAGTTGATTTTGGATAACTTCCTGCTTTTTCTTTCATTTCATGTTGTAATAAATTGCATCAGAATGTAAACAGTTTTGGAAACTTTGCCTTTAGCTATATCAATTATTAATGTCCCCTGATTTAAGCCTAGTATCATTTTTGCATTTGCTTCAAACTTGAAGTTGTTTTGTGCTCATGCTGCATTCATTTTTTTTATGTTTCTGTTTAGTTTTTTACTTATGTAAGACTTCTTTGCCTATTACCTAAATCACAGGCAACATTTATAATAATTATAACAAAAATTGAACATACTACTAACAACTATTTGCATCCAAGTTTTGTAACTGTTCCAGTAAAGAAGAAAAAGTAAACATCTCAAACCAATAGCCAAAAGCTATAAAACACTTAATATCTTTTCCCACCAATCTTCTTCAGACAAGAGAGCTTGATTACCTCCTGCCCAGAATAAAAGCCAGATACTTAGGGTATGTCCACATTTCAATAAAAGACCTGCAGCTTGGCTGGGGCGGACTCAGGTCAGCTGACTCAGGCTTGTGGGGCTTGGGCTGTAGGCAGGGGCAGTCTTAGGGTTTCCGAGACCCAAGGCAAAAGTCAAGGATGGGGCCCCCCACACCACATGGGTGGCCCCATCCTTGACTTTTGCTCCCCCCTGGCCCTGTTACAGGCCCCCGCAGCCCACCTGCCAGGTCCCAGCCCCACTGCCAGCCTAGCTGGGGTACCTGGCCCCACAGTCAGCTAGCCAAGGTACCTGGCCCCAATGCAGCACCCGCCATGGCTCCAGCTGACCCCCCCGACCGGACCCTGACTGCCCAATTTCAGGGCGCCGACACCACCCCCACCCTGCCACCCGCACGAGCCAGAGGAGGTGGGGTGGCCTTGCTGTGCCCTTGGTGCTGGGGGGGGTTACCGGGGCCAGAGGCTGCCAGATTGCTGGCTGCCCTGCCTCCATCCCGGCCGACCACCCTGCTCTGTGATGGGGACTGGCTGGTGTGTGGCTGCTGGCAGGGGGCAGGGCCCTGGACAGGGCCCGTTCAGCGGTATTTGGGCTGCTTTGCCCCTGCCCCACCCAAAGCGCTGAAATGGGCCCCCTCCAGGGCAGGGTGGCCTCCATTCAGCGCTGGGGGGCAGAGGCAAAGCAGCCCAAATGCCGCTGAATGGGCCCTGTCCAGGGCCCCGCCCCTAGCCAGCAGCCACACACCGGCCGATCTCTGCCCCCTGGAGCAAGGTGGCCGGCCAGGCCAGGGGCAGGGCAGACAGCAATGATCCACAGCTGTGGAGTGATGGTAGCGCAGCCTCTGGCTCCAGCCACCCCACCCCCAGCCCGGGGGCGCAGCGCAGCCACCCCACCACCTCTGGCTCGTGTGGGTGGCAGGGCGGGGGTGGCAACGGTGCCCTGAAATTGAGCAGCCAGGGCCGGGAGACCTCTAATCCTGGGCGCCCCCCTGCAGCTCAGCAGAGGCCGTATGGCACCTGGGGGCTGTCATATTTGCCTCCCTCCATGCCTTGTGTCCCTCTGCTCTATGCATTCTCCTTCCCCACAGAGCTGGAGGGGTCCCAGCCACTGAGACCCCTCCTGCTTTGAGTGGGGAGGGGCAAAGGGAAGGGGGTGAGGCAAATGTGATTTGGTCCCCGGACACCAAACAGCCTCGG
Source organism: Pelusios castaneus (assembly GCA_007922175.1). Classification (NCBI taxonomy): domain Eukaryota; kingdom Metazoa; phylum Chordata; order Testudines; family Pelomedusidae; genus Pelusios; species Pelusios castaneus. Next base: position 9,898,707 of record ML686006.1, read on the forward strand.
AACACCACTGCTTATTGTACGGTATTTCCAACAGCGCAGCAGGGTCCGTAGTATAGAAACGTGTGATGTTACTGAAGCTGCCCTGATAGAAGCCATTGACCGAAATAATTCCTGCTTTCTGCAGGCTGTAACTCTTAATCAGCAGTCTGCGGAGTGCCGGTTCTGGGCCTGGGAAACAAGCACAGAGTGGTGGGACCACATCGTTCTGACCATGTGAGATGATGAGCAGTGGCTACACAACTTCCGTATGCGAAAGAGCACTTTCCTTGAACTTTGCAAAGAGCTCAACCCAGCATTGCACCATATGAATACTTGTTTGATACCAGCTCTTACAGTGAAGAAGCAAGCGGCCATCACTCTGTGGAAGCTTGCAACCCCAGACTATTATCCGTCAGTTGCAAAGCAATTTGGAGTCAGGAAATCCACTGTGGGAGCTGTAGTGATGCAAGTGTGAAGGACCATAAACAGCCTTCTGTTGAGGAGGATTGTGACCTTGGGAAATGTCCAGGACACAGTGGATGGATTTGCTGCTATGGGATTCCCAAAGTTGTGGCGACATAGATGGGACGTATATTCCCATTTTAGCTCTGGATCACCTTGCCATTGAGTACATAAACTACAAGAAGTATTTCTCTAAGGTCCTGTAGGCCCTTATAGATCACAGTAGCCGTTTCACAGACATTAATGTGGGGTGGTCCGGGCAGGTTCATGACGCACACATCCTTAGGAACTCAGGTCTGTTCCAAAAGATGCAGACAGGCACTTTCTTCCTCGACCAAAAAATCAGCATTGGGAATGTAGAAATGCCATCCAGCATACCCCTTGCTCCCCTGGCTAAAGAAGCCATACACTGTCACCTGGACGCCAATAAGGAGTATTTCAATCACAGGCTCAGCAAGTGAGGAATAGTGGTAGAATGTGCTTTTGGGTATTTAAAAGGGAGGTGGCGGAGCATTCTGACTTTAATAAGTGGCCGAGTGGCGTGGCAAAGGGAGAGAAGGCAGCCCTCCCCAGGAACCTTCTTGCAAGGATTTGTGAATACTTGTCAGAATACTTTTTTGGGCATCTCCCAGGACGATAAGCAAAGCATTCACTTGTACATCAAAACTCTGTTCGAGTAATCAAGCTGGGCCAGGGGAGGGTACAATACATGCCGTAAGATACATCTGTGATGGTGGCCTCCCTCACCCACTCCCTTCACAACCCTGCCACGACCCCCCACAGTTTCCCCCTACCGGCAGCCCCTCTGCACCTCCCCTACACCACTCAGTCACTGTGGTCAGATGGCTTCCCCAACACCCCGTGTCTATGCCTACCCCACTTTCTCTGCACTGCTGGCCCAGTTCCTCCCGCTATGCCGTCTCTGTGCTGCTGGCCCATTCTTTCCCCCCATGTGGGGGGCTCTGCACCCATCTTGCGAGGTGCCTCTCTGTCCCCCAGACCCTGTGGCTGCAGGTATAGGAGGAGCTATTTGCTGATGACGTGGCCAAGGTGAGGCAGCATAGGATTGCCAAAATTGCAAGAACAGGGAATTCTGGGATGGATCTGGGAGGTCAATAACTTTGCATTAAACTGCTCTCTATCTACACTGAGGTTCGATCACATTATTAAAATCGACCAAAAGGCTATGCCTCCTGAGGGGGTGGTGTTATGACGCTGACTTACGGTGCAGGTTAGTTCAACTTTACAGCCGCGTGAGTGTGTTTACGCAGGTTCTAGAAGGTTGACGTTAGCAGCGTTACGTCAATCTGAGCTCTCAGTGTAGACTAGGCCTCTGACTTTTTAAAGCATTTTGGTGTTTTTCCTACAGCTGGTCACAAATTTTATGACGAAAGATTTCCATTGGAAAAATGCTACTTTACCAGAATCTAATGGAATGTGTTGATTTTGTCAAAATTTCAACAGAAACCAATCAAGTTGGTTTCTTCCCAACCTGGAATCTCTGGGCAGCTGAGGCCTGGCCTACCCAAATCCAAGAGCACTTGTCTCCCAGGGCTACCTGATTCCCTAGACAGCTGTCTCTCCAAGCCACCCAACTGCCAGATACCCAGAGCAATTCAACTCCTTGGTTTCCAAGGATCCTTATTTTCCAGGCAGCTGCCTCCCTGGGTTCCTTGACTCCACAGGTAGCCAAGTAGCCCAGAGAGTTGGTTGCCTGGGAAGCTGGAGTGTATGGGAATTTGAGGAACAAGCTGAAATGGAATTATTCATAATTGTTTTGGCCCCAGGAAAGTTTGGAATTTTTTATCTTGTCTCAAATCAGAATTAATGTTATTTAAATTTTTATTTTTTTATTTTTGGGTGGGAGGAAAATTCCTATGTCCAGTCAACTCTAGCTTTTACCTCTAGTAAAGGAGAATGAACATTTCTCCCCTCCTTTCTCCCATCTGAGGTTTGCTGCTAACACACCCAAGCATTCTTTTTTCCCATGTGCATTTCCTAGAGCCTGCTGTGAGTTCTTTGCCCAGGTCTAGGAAGTAGGAGATGGGACCATGTAACTACTCTCACTTGCCTGAGACCAATAGTAAAAGGTTCTTTAGCCATATAAATAGGAAGAAAACAAAGAAAGAAGAAGTGGGACCATTAAAAACTGAGGATGCGGTAGATGTCAAGGATAATCTAGGCATGGCAAAATGTCTAAATAGGTACTTTGCATCTGTTTTTAATGAGAGTGAAGATGAGCTGGGGGATAGAGTAGGGTAGCTAATGGGAATGAGGTCATAAAAGTGGAAATTACCATACCTGAGGTAGAAGTCAAACTTGAGATGCTGGATGAGACTAAATCGGGGGGCCCAGGCAATCTACATCCGAGGAAATTAAAGGAACTGGCTCATGAAATTGCCAGCCCATTAGCAAAGATTTTTAATGAATCTGTAAACTCAGGGGTTGTACCATATGACTGGAGAATCGCTAATATAGTTCCTATTTTCAAGAAAGGGAATAAAAATGATCCGGGTAACTACAGGCCTGTTAGTTTGACCTCAGTAGTATGCAAGGTCTTGGAGAAAATTTTGAAGGAGGAAATACTTAAGGATATAGAGGATAACGGTAACTCTGATAAAATACAACATGGCTTTACAAAAGGGAGATTCTGCCAGACCAACTTGATCTCCTTTTTTGAAAAGATAACAGATTTTTTAGATAAAGGGAATGTGGTGGACCTAATTTACTTAGATTTCAGCAAAGCATTTGATACAGTTCCACATAGGGCGTTATTAGTTAAGTTACAGAAGATGGGGATTAATATGAATATAGTAAGATGGATAAGGTACTGGTTAAAAGGGAGGCTACAGCGGATTATACTGAAGGGTGAACTGTCAAGCTGGAGGGAGGTTATCAGTGGAGTTCCTCAAGGATCAGTCTTGGGACTGATCTTATTTAACCTTTTTGTTACTGACCTTGGCACAAAAAACAGGAATGTGTTAATAAAGTTTGGGGATGACACCAAGTTGGGAGGTATTGCCACTACAGAGAAGGATCGGGATACCATACAAAAAGATCTGGATGACCTTGTAAACTGGAGTATCAGGAATAGAATGAAATTTAATAATGGAAAGTGGAAGGTCATGCATTTAGCGACAAATAACAAGCACTTCTCCTATAAGTTGGGGACACATCAGTTGGAACAGACTGAGGAGGAGAAGGATCTGGGAGTACTGGTTGATCATAGGATGACTATGAGCCGCCAATGTAATGTGGCCGTGAAAAAAGCTAATGCGGTTCTAGGAAGTATCAGGACAGGTATTTCAAGTAGAGACAGGGAGATGTTGGTGCTGCTATACAAGGCACTGGTGAGACCCCCATCTGGAATACTGCGTGCAGTTCTGGTCCCCCATGTTTAAAAAGGATGAATTCAAATTGGAACAGGTGCAGAGAAGGACTACAGGGATGGTCTGTGGAGTGGAAAACCGGCCTTATGAGAAGAGACTCAAAAAGCTTGGCTTGTTTAGCCTAACTAAAAGAAGGTTGAGAGGGGATATGATTGCTCTCTATAAATACATCAGAGGGACTAATATCAGGGAGGGAGAGGAATTATTGGAGTACATCACCAATGTGGACACCAGAACAAATGGTTATAAACTGTCCATCAAGAAATTTAGGCTTGAAATTAGACGCAAGTTTCTAACCATTAGAGGAGTAAAGTTCTGGAATAGCCTTCCAAGGGGATTTGTGGGGGCAAAAACCATAACTCCTTTCAAAACTGAGCTTGATAAATTTATGGAGGGGATGGTATGATCAAATAGCCTATTTTGGAAATTGACTGATCTTTGGCTACGGGTGGTGAATATACAAGTGGCCTAAGAAGGAAGAGTACATGTGGTGGGTTCTGAGTTATTACAGAGAATTGTTTCTTGGGTAACTGGCTGTTGCGACTTGCCCATATACTCAGGGTTTAATTGATCGCCATATTTGGGGTCGGGAAGGAATTTCCCCCCAGGGCTGATTGGCTTGGGCTCTGGGGGGTTTTCGCCTTCCTCTGTAGCAAGGGGCATGGCTCACCTACTGGTAAATTCTCTGTATCTTAAAGTCCTTAAATCATGATTTAAGGAGGTAAATAACTCAGTCATAGGTTGGTGGCCTATTGCTGGAGTGGGTGGGTGAGGTTTTGAGTCTTGCATTTTGCAGGAGGTCAGACTAGATGATCGGACTGGTCCCTTCTGACCTTAAAGTCTATGAGCCTGCAGGAGAGATGAGATTCATGTGCCAAAGGTCTATGCCCTATACCCAACTCACACAGCAGTAAGCTCCACACATGTAAATCTCTACTCTCTTTGTCTATACCAAAGATTTGCAATGTGCAGCTTTACTAAAGGCCATAATTGGGGCTAATTATCAGTGTAGTAAAGTCCTTAATGTATATCTGTGTGGTGAGGAAGAAGCACCTCTGTTGGGACTTGTTGGCTAGTGAGCCAATAGAAAAGAAGGTGCTTTTTTGCTTTTTTTTAATGCTTCCAATTTCCTTCCCTTGGTATTTGCAGCCCAAATAATGCAGCAATGTGCTAGCATGTGGCACACTGAAATGGACTAGAAACTAACTAAAACCAGAAAATAGTCCAATAAAATATATTATTTCACCCACCTTTTCACTCCAAAAACAAGTAAAACAAGCTAGTTTATTTTCATTCTCCAAACCAGAACTAACAATAATCAAAATTGTGAAAAGTAAATTAGATTTATTTTTTTTCAGTTTCAATAGTGTTATTTACAGAAACAATGGTTTTTTAATGTTTTAAATATAATTTTAACCAGTTTCCCTTTAAGTTTCTAATCACTTATAAAGCACTATAAATGGATGCAGCTCTTTACAAAATTAAAAGATCTTCAAAAGTCATCTGTTGCCATCACTCAAGATTTTATTGCAGGTCTGGTCATAACTGCTGTGTTTCTTAAAAGTCAATTCCTAGAATCCTGAGTTAGTATCATATCACCTTTCATTTAAAAAGGAAGTTTTTAGCCCACCTCGTTGCAGAGAAAAGCTTGACAACTTGAAGTGAGCATACCATAAAGGCTCAGAAAGCAGAAGGCAAATAAAAAGAACCTAAAATGTATATTTATCTCATGAGGTGTTTTGGCAGGGGGCGGTGGGACAAGACTGAAATACTACTGAACATTTGCAGTTGGCAATACTGCTAAAATAACTTACAAGACAACGGCTCAATTAAGACACGAAATTATTGTTTAAAACAATGTACCTGGAATTTGAGGAGACCTCCCTGAAGCTTTCATTTCTTTTAAAAATATTTTATTTTTTATTTATTATTTTTTATTTATACTTAAAACTGGTACAACTGTGGAAGAACTGGATCATCATTTGAAGACAATAAAATTGTAGTGCCAGAATATGAAGACAATTGGGTTGCACAGCTGGTGTTGCCAGTTCTTGCTATTTTTTCACAAATCTCACAATATTTCATGTTTAACTTTAAAAGCCCTGTCTCCAAGAGATAAATGATGAGGTGAAAATCTCTGCTTTCCTTTTTTAAAGAAAGAGTTTCTAGTCTCAGAGTTGCTGAGAAAAGCTTGAAAATATGACCCAAATATACCCTGGTAACTCAAAAAAATTACTTTAAAAATGTATATCAAATCCTATATATTTTCAGTCAATTTCATACAGTAACCTTCTGTGAAATGGCTCATGTTATGAACATTTGGGGTTGGCAATACTTTAAATGAGGGCAGAGTTTGGTCCACAGAAACTTTTATAAGAGATTATTGTGAAAAGTAGGAAAGAACCAGCTTGACATTAAGATCCCAGACTGAGCTGAAAAGGCTGATAGTTTTTAAAAAATTATTTATACTGGGTGAATTTTGACCAGAATTCATCATGAGACAATAAACGTGGAAACCCATAGTGACACTGAGTTATTTCTCAGAGCATAACTGTTTTACTGTAAATAAATTTGAAAGAGCAATGTCGCTGTTGACTTACTAGGAAAGGTTTGCAAAATATTGATTCACAGCAAGTGGAAGTAAAATGAGGAAAAGGAACAATGGAGAAAAACAAAATAAAAATAGTTTAGTTTCCTAGAAATCAGATTACATCAGTATTCTAACTTGAGCTCCTGAATTCTTAGTAGAAACTTATCTTCCCTGTCCTACAATAATAATGGTCTATCTTGAAGAGAAAAATTTTCTGCAACAATACTTTTTCAAAGCAGAATTACCTATATTGCCTCAGTTCTGCTGGTTGGTAACTGTTGCACTTGGAGCGCCCTTAAATTACTCACAGCTGAACTGACTGGGGTCTACTACTAGCTAATTGTTAGGAAATAGCAATCTCTCTTGCTTTTTTCTGATCAAGGAAAGAGAAAAAATCATATGTTCCACATCAGGGAAGAACCTCTCTACTTTCATGGGTTGGGGCAAAGGAGGAACTAGTTAAAATGAACTTCTTTCATTGGGAGACAGTTTATTTTCCTATTTGTGTCTGAGGCTATATACACACTACAAACTTGTCCCGCAATAAAAGCTATTGCGGGATAAGAAAAGCGCTTTGGTGTGTACACACCTGCTACTTGAATCGCAAAGGAGCGTTCACCGTGTAAACGCTCATTTGCGATACAAGAGCAGTGCATGGTGGGCACCTGTCCCACCATGCACTGCCTACAGCCAGCCCCCTAGCTCAGTTTTGGGGCTTCGGGTGGCGGCGGGAGCTGCTCCCGCCACCACCCTAAGCCCTGCAGCTGGACTAGTGGGGTGGCCTGAACCGGCGAGAGCAGCCGGTTCGTACCACCCCCCTAGCTCAGCCCTGGGGCTGACCCGAACAGCGAGAGCAGCCGGTTAGGGCCACCCCCCTAGCTTAGCTAGGGGGGTGGCCCAAGCCGGCTGCCCTCCCCTGTCCAGCTGGCCAATCCCTCAGTCGCCGAACCTGGCCATTTTAATATGTCAATTTCATTGCTCAGCTAGAGCAGTGAAATTGACATATTTGACAGCTCCAATGTCCCAGAGTGGCCCGGTTTGGCACCCTGGGACATTTCCGGAGGCTGTCAAGGGCGCAACAAGCATCCACACAGGCTGTACCACGGAACAACTGTTCCATGGTAAGCCTTACCACCCTCGTTTGGGGTGGTTTACATGTTGCGTAGCAAGAGGCTGTTGCCACGCAACAAGAAGCTTTCATGTGTGGACGCTTTGATAGTTATTGCGCGGTAAGGAGCCTTATCACGCGATAACTCTGTAGTGTGTACAAGGCCTGAGTGTAGTCACCTTGAATCTCTCATTTACATAATTAACCCTTTGAAAGGGGAAAAATAAAGAGGGCTTCATTTTCCCCCGAGGCAATGGATTTAAACAATAGACATTAACAACTGTCTTGTGTTAAACAAAGACAATAACTTTAGTGTTCTGGTATTATGGTGTGGGTCTCTACGTGTGCAATTAGCACATCCAGGGGAAAGACAGCAATTATTTGAGGGCAGGAACAGGCCCTTTAATGCTGCTTCTTGTGCACAGTGCACATTATCATTGACAGCAAGTTCTTTACCATATGTCTACAGTACACTGCAGCTAGAGAGTCTAGCGGTCTGGGTAGTCACATACAGTAGCATGCTAGAAATAGCAATGTGAATATTGCAGCTCAGGCTCCAGCTTGGCCTCTTGATATTAGGGAGCCAGAAACAACTACAAGGACCACGGAGTCAACTCCAAGCATCCAGAAATCATGAGTCAAGCACTGAATTTTAGATTGACATAAAAATCATAAGATTTTTTTTAAATATATACATTTCCAGTTCTTTTCATTCACTTTTTGATTTCTGAGTATAATTGGTTGAAAAAATTCTGATGAAATAGTTTTTCATAAATATGGACGTATTTTGCAGAAACTATGTTATTTCAGTGAAGTTCCAATAGAACTCAAGCAGAGTTCTGACAAAACCTTGCCTTTGGTAGGTTCTGAAACCTGCCTAATTTCCTGCCAGCTTGCTCACCCAACTCCTTCACAGTTCAGCTTCCAGCCTGCCTGGTGGGCTGATGGGGAGCTTAAAACCCCTGGATGTCCGAGATGCTCAGCAAGGTAGAGTTGTGGCGCTCTCCTAAGGCTATGTACACACGATACCCTCATTGCGCAGTAAGGCAGCCTTATCGCGTGATAAGCTAGGGAGCTGCACACATGATAATCTTGCTTGTTGCGTGGCAACAGCCCCTTGCCGCGTAATAGTTAAACCACACAAAACGAGGGTGGTTAGGCTTACCACGGAACAAGAGCAAGTGTGTACAGTCCTTGCAGTTTTGACAACCTCCGGAAGTGTCCCAGAGTGCCTGTCAAGGGCACACTAGGACAGGGGAACTGTCAAATGTGTCAATTTCACTGCTCTAACAGAGCAGTGAAATTGACAAATAGCCACAGCACCAGGGCTCAGCTGCTGCCCTGGGGCTCCAGCTGCTGGGGTCAGCTGAGCCCTACTGGGGAGCCCTGCCAGGCAGTGAGCCTCACCCAGCAGCTGAGCCCCAATGAGGCAGCAGGGCTTCAGCCACCGGGCTGAGCTGCCGCAGCAGGGCTTAGCTGAGCCCCGGCAGCTCAAGCCCCGCTCCCGCTGGGGTTCAGCTGAGCCCCGGCGGATCAAGCCCCTCCTCAGCGGTAGCACTGGGGCGTGATCCACCGGAGCTCAGCTGAACCCTGGCTGCAGTGGGGCTTGAGCCCCGGGCTCAACTGAGCCTCCTGCCCCGGCGGGCTCAGCTGCCACGGCTGAGCACTGCCATCCCGCACGGCTCCGCAAGCCCCGCTGCAGGCAGTGGGGCTTCAGTTGCTGGAGCCCGCCACGGCAGCCGGACTTCAGCCGCTGGGCTCAGCTGCCACAGCAGGGATCAGCTGCCGGCGGCTGAGCCTCATGGCCCTGGGGCTCAGCTGACACTGGCTAGAGCCCTGTGGGGCGGCAGGGCTCAGCCACAGCAGCTGATCCCTGGCAACAGCACCGCTGCCAGCAGCCGCAGTGCATGGTGGGCTAGGTGCCCATCATGCACTGCTCCTTTTAGCGAAAATTCAAAGGAGCGTGTGAACGCTCCTTTTCACTATAAGGGGTGCTATGTTATAACGTTGGCTTGTCCCGCAATAATTTTATTGCAGGACAAGTCTCGCCATGTGTACATACCCTAAGAGGAGAAATAATATGGGCCAGAATGAGAATTTGAACCTGGATCTCCCACACATCCAGTGTGATTGCTCTAACTACCAGGCTAAAAGGTTATAAGGTTGGAGGGAGTACCATCAACTTCTTCAAGGCTTGCAGTTCCACAGCAGCACGAGTTCCCAGAATTTTCAGAGCCTGTAGCTCCAAGACAACCTGCCATGCAGATAGCTGCAGAGCTGATGCTGTATTCCCTTTCGGGCAGAATTTCAAAATTTGGGGTTTTCATTTTAAATCAGAGCAAAACCAAATTTCAAAATAACAAAATCATCCAGGAAATGGAATTAACTTTCTCCACCCAGCTCTATTTCTGAGTCTTTAGGGTGCACTTGAATCATGTTTTCAAGCCTTACTCTGAAACCATAAAAAACTTAAAGAAAAAACCGGAGCTGAGATTCTCACTGAATTATAGCATTCCAAGAGCTAGGGCTTAAAAGAAAATATCAAATATCAACAGATTGACAGTAAGATCACAAGAGTTGGCAAGTAACCAAGAGCAAAATCCGGCCTACAAAATTGCTCACTGTAGAAGGTATGCAAGATAGAAAGGACACAGCTTTGCTTTCAGATGCCATTTGAGTTTGCAGGGATGAAAAGCTTAAAAAAAAAAAGGCATATTTCATATATATTGAGCACAGGTGGCTAGAAAATATGTCTATATGACAATGGGAGCATAAAACCAAACTACAACACCCATGTGGCTCTGAGCAGCGTTTTAGGATCAAAATATTGTTGGCTGGAAACTTTGGTTTGGGGGCAGTTTTTTTTTTAACATGTTGGTGTAAGTAAATTCTAATATTACCACACACTGAAAGATAAGCAAACACCCTTTTTTTTCTTTTGTTTACTTTCTGCATTTGAAAGCAGTTTGTACGTATAACCAAGTCTCCCTGGAAGCAGCCTGGGCATTTTACACAGCAGAAGGTGCAAAATACCTTTTTCACACCAGAAAACCTGATTGTAAACCTAAAATAAACCAGGCCGGGTGCAGCAACCCAGACAAATTCAAACGTTTATTATTTTTCATGACTAGCTTTTTGAGCGGACAGCATCGCTCAAAACACAAAGCTGCGAGTGTGGAAGGGGCCCTGGCCTGAGCAGACAACACTCAATGAGAGGCACGTGGCTGAGGGGTGCGTCACGTGCCAATGCCCGGTCTTGTGTTGCCAGCTGCAGACCAGGATCGGGGCTGGGGCGAAGGGGGCTGTTTTAACCAGGATCCTACGATTAAAGGGCGCCTGAAAAAAGCGGTGTGTGAACACAACGGAAGTGGAGCGGGTTGGGCCCCAAATGGCTCTAGCCGCGCGTGCCTGTGGGGCCCGGGCACCGGTTGGACCATGTGATGCAACAATGGAGGGTAGTGCTGAGATCCGGGTTCGAATTCTTCCTCCCCCGCCCCCACGGGGCTCCTAGCACCCAACTGCCACCTCCTCTTAATTGTCACCTCCCAACCGCCACAAGTCCCGCGCTGTGGGGGCTCCGACTAGGGTCCGCGTCACGTGTCCACCACGCCATTGGCGGTACCTCCGCTCGGCCCCGCCCCCGGCATGCAGCGGCCGCTCGGCCTCGCTCCTGCCCCGCCCCGCCCCATCTCCCAGCGCGCGGACGAACAGGGAGTGGGCTCGGAGCGGTCGAACCTGCCAGTTATTTTCCCGCGACGGCCGCGCACGCTCGCACGTTCTCTCCCCGCCCCTTCGGCAGGAGCCGGAGAGCGCTTTTCCGCTCGCGCCTTGCCGCCGCCTCCCTCCTCTTTCCCGCCCGCGGCTCCTTCTCCCCGGGCGCGGCCATGCCCAACATCGTGCTGTTCAGCGGCAGCTCACACCAGGACTTGTCCCAGCGCGTGGCCGACCGGCTGGGGCTGGACCTGGGAAAGGTGGTGACCAAGAAATTCAGCAACCAGGAGACCAGGTGAAGCCGGGGGAGGGGAATTCCGGCAGCGAAGCGTGGCCGCTCCGGGGGGGGAGGGGCAGGGCTACGTCTATTACCTGTTCTCCCCTACGTCACTGATCCCTCCCCCACGTGGGGCCACCGGCCACGCGGAAGTGCGCCCCGCCTGCTATGCTGAGCTGGACCCGCTCTAGCAGCTCTGACCGGTGTTTTCCCCTCGGCCCAGCCCGGTGCTGCCCTTCTCCTACATAGCATGGGGCGGGGGAGGGGATCGCCTCCAGGGATTTATTTACACCACAGTCAGGTGTGAGGCACCACCGTGCAGCTGGGCACGTAAACATGAGCCGCAAGAAGAAAAGCCTGGTGACTAAAGCGACAGGGATGTTAGTTCCTCAAAGTCTCTGGCAAAGTGGGATTTTTCTCCCACAAAAGCTCATGTGGTAAATAAATCTTTTAGTCTTTAAAAGTGCTGCAGGACTCTGCTTGTTTCTCTGCAATAGACTGACCCTGTGGAACTTGACAGATGTTAGAGCGATGGCTCCCAAGATATGTGTCTTGTTTTAGAACACTAAAAAACACTAGCAAAGTCAGATCAAACTAACATTTCATACAGGCTATGCTTGTTCATGCTACTGTATCTACAGGGCCTGCTCTAGGGGAACGTGGGGCCTGGTGTAAGCCCAGGGAAAAGCCAGAGCCTTGGTGGCAGCTGCCCAACTGCCATCTGGTCCCAACACAAAGCCAGGATCCTGGGAGCGGCCACTCACCTCCCATCAGGTCCTGAGTTGAAGGGTAGAGTCCCCAGAGTGTGGGACCTGGGGCGGTTGCCTTGCTTCACTATACTGTAGGGATGGCCTTGCCCATATACTATGTGTTCCTCAACTTTGCCGTTTTTAAATGCTTTTAGGGCGGTTGCAAATGCAGGATTGGCATTAGGGGATGGTAGGCAGGGACCAGTGAAGCTAAGATACGTACTGATGCCCAAGCTCAAGCCAGAGCATGAGCCGTGCTGTCCAGGGCTGAAATCAAACTCCTGAAAGGGGTATAGTTATCTGAAAAGTTTGAGAGCCACTGTATTACAGTATCTTGTTATTTGGGTGAGAGAGGTAGGAGAAGAAACTGTATTTGAGGAGTTGTTTAAGTTTAGATGCTGTGTGTTACACTAGTTTAATGCCACCCCTCCCCCCATGCTGTGGTGCAGAGGTGTCATACAAATGAACATCTGTTCCTCCCAGAAATAGACCAGTATTTTTCTTTCTTTTTTGGCTGCCTTTTTGTTTTGCTGCATTCTCACTTTCTCTCAAGGAAGGATGCTGCTGGACTCTTTCTACTTGATATGGAGAGCTTGTAGAAAGACACATGTTCCCTTGCACTTTGGAGATGTAAGATTCAACAGCTAAGGGGATGTGGCTTAACTGGAGAACATTTTAGACTCCGGCCCTAAAGTCCTGTTTATAGATTGTCAGTTACAGTGGGTTATGTTACTAATTAGTTTTTTTTTCATAATATAGAATCATAGAATGCTATAAGGAAGGGCTTGAAGGGTTCTTGAGAGGTTATCAAATCCAGTCCTGTATGCTGTGGCAGGATCAAGTAAACCTTGACCATGCCTGACAGATATTTGTCCAGCCTGGTTTTAAAAAGTTCATATTATGGGGATTCCACAACCTCCCTTGGAAGTCTATTCTAGAGCTAACCTACCTATATAGTTAGGTTTCCTTTTTTTTTTTTTTTTAAATACTTAACCAAAATCTTCCATGTGGCAGATTAAACACAGTATTTTTTGTCTTGTCTTCAGTGGGTGTGGAGAACAACTGATAGTCTTATGTATAAGAGCCTTTAAAATTTTTGAAGACTGCTATCAGGTCCCCTCTGTCTTTTCTCAATTCTAAAAATGTCCAGATTTTTAATCTCTCCTCATAGATTAGGTTTTCTGAATCCTTAATTTTTTGTTGCTCTCCTCTAGCCTCTCCCAATTTGTCCACATTTTTCCTGAAGTGTAGTGCTTGCAATTTGATATAATACTCCAAGTATTGACAATTTGACATAATACTCCAGGTGTGACCTCAACAGTGCCAACTAGAGTAGAACAGTTTCTTCCCATCTCTTATCTATTATGCTCCTGTTATCTATTTGCCCATTTGCGCCCTCCCCCCCCTTTTTTTTTTTGCAGTTGCATCACATTGTTGACTTGTATCCACTTTGATCCATTATAGTCCCCAGTTTCTTTTCTGTGGTGTGATTGCCTAGTTTGTTATTCCCCATTTTGTATTTGTGCATTGGATTTTTTTTTCCTTCTAAAGTGTAGTACTTTACACTTGTCTCTCTTGAATTTTTCATTTTGTTGATTTCAGGCTAGTTCTCCAATTTGTGAAGGTCACTTTGAATTCCAGTCCCGTTCTTGAAAGTACTTGCAACCCCACCTAGCTTGGTGTCATTTGCAAACTTTATCAATATATTTAGTCTCCATTTTCAATGTCAGTAATGAAAATATTGAATAGTATTCACTTAGCTGTGATCCTTGTGGGACCCTGTTAGATGCATCCTTCCAGTTTGACAGTGGACCATTAATAGCTACTCTTTGAGTAACATCTTTGAATCATTTGTGCACCCATCTTTTAGAAATCTATTTCCTCTTCCTGATTTGATAGTCTGTAGTAGACCACTACCATGAAATCACCCTATTTCTTTTTTACTCAGAAACTTTCAATTGGTCTACCTCTCACCAGCCTTTAGATGCCAGAACAAGGGTATATAATCTTGTACACCAGTTCTCTTTTTTCTATTCTTGTCCTTCCTGAAGAAATTATACCCTGCTATACCAATATTCCAGAAATGAGATTTATTCCACCTAGTCTCTGTGGTGCCAATTAAGTCAAACTTAGTTTAGTACTTCCTGTTCTTGTGCATAGACATCTAAGATGATTACCTCACACACACACACACACCTTTCTTTCTTGTTACCTCTGACTCTTTTAATTTTTCCCCATCCTCCAACATCCACCCCTGTAAGATTGTCCATTTTGTGCTTACCTGTAGATTTTTTCACTTGTCCCCTTTGAATTTAGTTAAAGCACTTTATTAGGTTGATGCATGAAGATGCTCTTCCCTTTCTTGATCAGGTGAACCTCCTCACCTCCCAGCAGTCCTTCTTCCTGGAACAGGATTTCCTGGTTGAAAAAAAGCCCAAGCCCTTCCATCAACACCACCTGCATAGTCAACCATTTTTCTCCAAGATCCATGTCTCTCTGCATGTGCCCTTACACTCAGTAGAATACAACATGCACCCCTGACTCCTTCACCCTTGTTCCCAGAGTCACTTCTTGTCTGTTATGGCCAGATATGACTCTGATCATAGGTCCCCATGTGCTTGATCAGCATGGGGTGTAGCTGGAGGTCTGGATGAATCTTGGCAACCTTTCTCTGTGTTTCAGAAGCAGCCTGCACATAGGCAGCATGCCTCCAACATCATCATGTCATGTTGGCAGACATATCTCCATTCCTCTTAGAAAGGAGTCCCCCAACACCCAATGCTGCTGCCTCTTTGGTGCAGTAGCCATGAGCATCCCAACCTTGGGGTGGGAGGCTCACTTGTTCAGCTATTGAAGTCTG
>ML686006.1:9920911-9955109 GCA_007922175.1 Pelusios castaneus
GTGTGTGTGTGTGTTAGTCTTCCTTTTTGGAATGTTCTTAGAAAGTAACTTCAATTTTTTGTAGTACATTATTTTGAAGACTACAACACTTCTATACATTAAAAGAATAAACCCTTTCAAAACTAATTCAGTTATTACAATAAATGAACACAGATGCCATATTTTACTAAATAGGAAATAGAGGTTTGAGGGATGTGTGTGGGATGGGGTGGGGGCAAAGTTAATAGAAGTGAAGAATAGCCACTAGATTGGGAAAATAGAAATGTTCTTAACATTTTTCAGTCAACTGCTGAGGATATAATGGGAACCGTAGCTAAATAGGTATTCCTTTTTTGTATAATCTACATAGTAAAACATTCCATTAACATTGTTCCTTTCCGTTCAAGACAGTCATTGGTTATGCTATTCTAATGAAACTATTTGGAAAACTCTTCAGTCACACTCCTAGCTATTTAGTTAAATTTATTTTGTGTACAACATGGTATTAATCTTTATGATTTGTTAATAGAAAATTGATATTTTCAAGTTAAATACTTGAATGTTCTGAATCTGCATTCCTGGAGGTTTAAGGCATAACAGATTTCAGAGCTTATTTCTTTATGTAGCTGGTGAGTCTTCAGTATCTGGAAAACTTCACAATTAGCTTTTCTTTGAAGTGATCATTTCAATTAAAAATGTAGCTTTAAAATTTTTGTTTTTGCAGCTTCAGAAATTATTGAAATCAAATCTCCTTACAGTTTTTTGTTAGCTCATTAGTTTGAAAATCAGCATGTTCTGTGCTTATTTTGATCAAGACAATATGATGAACTGCTTGATGCTATATTTGCCTCAATCTCCCTCTTCTTGCATTTACTCATTTAAGTATTTATTGAAGTCCATACAACTCCCCTTTCCTTTTTCTCTTTGTAGGGTGTGTATGCATTTAACATATGTAACTTCAAGTAACCCTTTCTTCTCCTCCTTTATAATGCTGACATTTTGAATTTCATAACTTTCCATGATGGAGGAAATAACTTCAGTAATAACCCCTGGTTTCATGTATCCACATGGTTCCTGTAAATTAGGCAGGGAAATTCGAAATATGAAAATTGACAGTAACCCTTTCGATCCCTTACAGAAACTACAATGTAAAGCAATTAAAATGCTGTATTCATTTCAAAATTGTCATAGCATGCAACACTTCTACTGTGTCTCTCAAGCATGACCACCTCTCATCTGTGTTGTATGAATAACATCCATTGTTGTTCATAACTGCATAACATCTGTGCATAAAAATTAAGTATTAAACTATAAAGCACAGATCCTTAGTTCTAATGTATACTACTTGAATTTCTTTGCATAACTTGAAGTCAGATTAACCAGACTCTTTTGAACACACACTCTTGATTGTACTAATCCGCATTTTTCAGACTTTTTTTTTTAAGTGAATGTCCAAAATAGAGGCTGAGATCTAGAGATTAAAATTACTTATGTCACAAAGAGAGGTAGCATCAGCACTTGCTGCGCTAGCTTCTTTCAACCCTGAGAGCAGTCTGTCTGAGATGGTAAAATGATAGTGCATTGTTCATGCTCCTGCAGTCCTCTGAAGCTTTTATTGCTGCCCACCAAGGCCCAATTTGTGCTGATTGTGTGTGTGTGGAGGTGGGGAGGGGAGCACTTTTTGAAGTGGACTAGGAACTCTGAAAACACTACACTCCATCTTATTTTGTAGCCAGACCACCTCAAGATGTGATACTGTCACCTCTATTAACTTAAGCAGGAGTGGGCTTCTTTGGTGTTGGGAGACCCAAAGAAAAAACAAAAGTGATGTCAGAAGTGTTGATGGTGATTTACATCAGTAGTTTTCAAACCATGGGTTGGGATCCAGAGCTGAGTCACAGACCTTCAGGTACTGGGTCACGAGTTCCCCTTACTGCTGCAGCCAAAAGACTGGAATGCATTGTTGAAAGAGGTAATTGTTGGGTCACGGGCATAAGTAATTTTTTTTTTCCAACTGGGTCCCGAGGGCAAAAGGGTTTGAAAACCACTGATTCAGATTGAACTCTTCTGTGCAAAGAGTCAGTCTCCCACCACAGTGTTGGACAGTACAGTGTTACTGGAGATCTCTTTTAAGATTGTGATCACTTGTCATTGTCATTAAAGATTCCATAGTACTGCTCTTCAGAAAGTAAAAGGTACTTAATCCAATGTATTGGGTAGCTGAGGCCACACTTCAATAGGGTGAAATAATTTGTTGAGATGTGTGACAAATTTTCCTTTATATTTATTACAAGAAATAACTGATATTTGGGTACATTATGGGACAAGAGATTAGAAACAGTATCAGCTTGGGATATTGCAGAAGATGTAAAGAAAAATTTCTGTCTCTAATCACGTGAATCTCCAAAATTTAATTAGACTAATCTTTTCATAATTGTGTAAAATGTGGCTTTTTCCTCAGAGTCGTGCTCCAATCTCTGCAAAACTAGTTGCCAATATGTTGTCGGTTGCTGGGGCTGACCACATCATTACTATGGATTTGCATGCTTCCCAGATACAGGTAACTCAAGAGCTTATTTACTGTAGCTAAAAGTTTCACTATTGAGTTAATGTGAGAGGTTAACTTGTTGTCAGACCCCATTTGTTTCTATGCTTTTTCTCGCAGCTGTGAGAGAAGCTACAGTTTAGAAGCACAGTTTTGATGCTCCAGGGAGAAAGGAAACTGTCCCACAGACAATTTTTGCAGTAAAGTAGGTATATTTAAATGAAGAGAGAGAAACCTTGCTGCTGGATAAAGACTAGGCCTGACTATTGCTTATGGTTTGGATTTTACAGGTTGCTCTGTGTTGGCCTAACTGTGTCATTGAAGTCACTGGGAGTTTTACAGCTGACAATATTGAGAGTAGAATTAGACTAGTGTAGAATGCTGTCTTGAAAATCCTACCCTCCATATTTTAAGATGACCAAATGATTGATTTTTTTTTTCAAATGCTTTGTTTCTAAAGAAAAAGAAATAGAAAGTAATAGATGTTAACTGTTTTTCTGTTTGTACTCCAGGGTTTCTTTGATATTCCAGTGGATAACCTGTATGCAGAACCTGCAGTATTGCAATGGATTAAAGAGAATATTTTGGAATGGAGAAACAGTATCATAGTCTCACCTGATGCAGGTGGAGCAAAAAGGTAGTGTGCAAAGGACAAATTGTCCATCTAGTTCAACTGTTAATATACAGCCTACTTCATAGAAGGGAATGCTTTGTTCAGACTTCTTGGTTGATTTGCTTATCGCCGAAAATGTGGCAGAAACTGTACGTGTTGATGTTTCCAGTTCCATTGTAATGAAACAATATCCCTTCCAATGTAGTTCATGCTTGGTTACATCTAGGAATTTTCTGTGCTTGAAAGAATATTTTCTTTCTCCCACTGAATTTGCCTTTATTAGTTGAGTGCCTGTGCAGGAAGGAAGAAGTTTTTCCTACTGCTTGCTTCTTTAGATCAGTTGTTGCACCTCTTCCTGCTTTTCTCCCTCGAGCTACATAAATTTCCCTTTTTTTCCATTCAAGCATGTGTCCTACTCTCAATATACCTTCTGAAATTTAGGTAAGAGTGTACTTGTCATGTTTCTTTTTTAGTATTGTGGTATTCCTGCTTTCAAACCTATTGACTCAAGTTTACTTATGTGTAATCAGAAAAATAATCTGGTAGAAATAATGAATAAGTTTGGGGCAAGGCGGTGAGGATGAGAAGAAATATGATGATGTTAGATAAATAGAATTTTACTTGAACCATAGCATCCATTACTACTCTTTCAGCAGATCATCTTTTTGTTTGAATCTGGTCAAGTACAAATTTGTCAGAATTCAGGGGCATGTCATCTGTGAGATGACAAAATACTCCATATAGGTAGAACACCTTTCAAATAGATGTTGTTGGTCATTCTACTGATAAGAAATCCCTACCCATCAACTGGAAATGTAGAGATTGTGGCGGTGGGGGAGAAAGTGGAGAGAACTGTTAGGTCATCTAATCCTTATTACCAGTGAAGGATTGCCAAAAGGTGGAGCTGACCAAAGGCTCATGTTTGTCATGTGTTTAGATGATTAACAGCCAAAAAGTGAAGGGAAGGGCTTATGTAGGTAGTTAATGTACATGACATATTTAATACAGTTAGGGATTTGAAGAGCCTGTACAAAGAATTTTAAAAATCAGATAATCTAGTAAATTAGACAGATTTCCTTTTTTCAGTCAAATCTGATGTATTTGTTCTCCTTCCCTCCCCAATATAATTCAGTCTTGTGATAGAGTTCACTGATTTGGCAGAGAAAAGCTGTCCAGCAAACTTCTTTACATATTTTATCAAATAAATTGGTTATATGGGCTTTTTTTGACAAGAAACATATGCTAAAGACAAGAAAATCTTCATGTCGTACTGTAACCAGACACTGCCTCTTGAAGTGGAAAAAATCCTGTTTTAAGATGTAAAGACATTGGAGACATTATGCATGCTACCCAACTAATTACTATATTCCATGGGGGCCGAGGGTTTTCTGTCAAAGCTCTAGAATGGATTTCTAAAACTAATTAGCAGTAACACAAATTACTGAAAGAATAGAATATTTATCTTCATTGAATGATCTTGACCTAGGTTTCTAAACACGGAATGGATAAGAACTTGCATACAGTAGAATTCCATCTGTCAGACCCTCCCTTTACTGATTCTCCCCTACCTTTGCCAACCAACCAGGACTCCAGAGCCATAAGTGGGCAATCTCTCCCACTAGATGGCGCTGCAGCATCATATTTTCCTATTCTTTGGTTTATCCAGTGTTTTGATTATGCGAGCTGGCCCCTTCAGTTAGGGTTGTGCTGTTCTATATTAGAGACAAGATGGGTTAAGTAATATCTTTTATTGGACCATCTTCTGTTGGTGAGACCTGAAGCAGAGCTCTATACAAGTTTGCCAGCTTGTCTCTTACCAACAGACGACAGTTCAATAAAAGATATTACTTCACCCCAGCTTGTCTCTCTAATACCCATGGGTTGGCCCAGACACAACACTGCTTAAATCAGTAGTTCTCAACCACTGTGTCAGGACACTTTTACTATGTTGCCACAGTAAGTGTATCATGGAGAGCCGGGGAAATGGCTGGATTTGGTGAGGGGAGGCGGCGGGCCGCCTGGTAGGTTCTATAGGATTGCGATATGCTACCAAGTGTGTCATGACCTACAAAAAGTTGAGAACCACTGAACTGCATATATAACATTGCCAAGGTTTGGAATATTTGAATTCTCTCACTTCCTTTTACAAAGCTATCTGTTGTCCTGATGGTTACCCAGCATATTAAAGGTATTTTATGACACTTAGGCAAAAAGACATGTGTTGGTGTTTGTGCTCCTGCATTGTCGGTATCTGTTGTGAAAAGACCAAAATGTCAAAACATTTTGACTTTTTAATTCTCTAGTGGTCAAAAAGATGTCATTTGAGATTGTTTAAAAGATGACCCCCTCTAGAAACTAATCTCTAATATTGGTTCAACTGAGCTTTTGGGTGATATAAGAAGTCCCTACTTCAGAAAGATTGAGATTGCCTTCTAGATGCTGGCTGTCTTTATTAATCCATATGGGAGACTGATTTTTTTTTTTTTTTTTTTTAATTTAAGGTTAATTGAATATTTGGTGTGGGGAATACTTAAAACAGTAACATTTAAGAGACTAGTTTTTCTTTTAAACTCTGTAAAAAGGCACCATAAGATCTTTTTCTGAAAAAAGATTGTTTAAAGCTTATGCAGTGACTAGAATTTAATATTTTAGTAGAGATCAGTATGTCCACATAAGCCAGCATTCTCTGAAATCTTCAGCAGTTAAAAGCAATGTCCTGACTTACTTGCCAAGTACTGAACATTAGAAGAGAGACATGGAAAATGAAATGAATCATGTCCTTTTTACTATAATTTACAAGTGAGTATAAATTAGGTTTTTTAAAATTATGGTACTATCCATTAATTGAAATGAAAGTTTTAAATGTAAAGATCTTTTATATATTAAGGCTTTTCTCATGTTTCTCAGGCTTTTCAGTACAATACAATTTTATAAATAAGTAAATTCAGAATTGAGGCTCTCATCTTCTTAACTTATCTAGTTGTACTTAAACATTGCAACAATCTACTAGAAGCTTATGAATAAGTAGTATGTATTGTGTGTGTGCATAGCACATGACTGCAAGATACCAACAAACTTAAACTTTGACTTGCCTGCATTTGTCTGATGTGCAATATTTGTTTACAAACTTGAATATTTTAATTATTTTAAAAATCTCCCTTTCTTGAAACCAGCAATCTACATAATTAACTTGTTAGCATTTAATATTAACACTGTTTTTAGCTAATGAACTGTGTTTCCTAACTACATGTAGCCTTTCTAATTTATTTCCTAATTAAAACATACCGTGTTCTTTCCATCTCCTTGCAACATAAAAAACCCCAATGTCCTCCTAGACAGGAGCCATTTTTCTCAAAAGGCCAGCTAAAGCTGTTTTCATTTACCCCAGAAGATGTCATCTTGTATGCTGAAAAAGAGATCAGACAGCAGACCTAATTTCTCCTCTTATCATCCAAGCTGTATTAATAGGGGGACATCAGGGCTTGTTGTATCATAAAGTCTGCTTGTAGCTCTATACTCTAAACAGCTAGTTATTGTCCTTGAGACCAGTTCCATATGATTTAAAAAGCTTTGTAGTAGTCTTTATAATACAAATACGAGTTGACAATAATGTTCCAACATAAACTTAATATATCTGAGCTACTGATTTAAATTCTGCTTTGGATGTCTGAGTGGGGAGGAATATGGGTAGTGAAAAGTAATGATTGATCTGTATGTTTTTTCTGACGTGAACTCTTTACACTGGGAACTAATGAATTTCTTCATCCATATAAAAGCACTGGTTGATTAATTCTCCTGTCCTAAATATGGCTAAATATTCTTGTTCTTATTAAAGATATTTGTATAGTGACCTTTTGTAAGGAAGGAGTACAGTGCTTGAAAACCAAAGTCAACCAGAAAAAAACCCCCTTTTGTCTGGAAGAATTATTTTGGGGTGTGTCTTGCTGTTTGAGTTATAGGGCCCCATTGCTACCCACATCAATATTTTGTGATAGTTGCAAACGTGGTGGTGTGTCTTAACTTTTCTTAAAACATAGAGACAATTTCTCTCCCTCTTGTTTCTGAAAAAATGTATTTTAAAAACATGTTTTTAAATCTTTCTTACAACTTAGGGTTACTTCAATCGCGGATAGACTGAATGTTGAATTTGCTCTGATCCACAAGGAAAGAAAAAAAGCTAATGAAGTGGACAGAATGGTCTTGGTTGGTGATGTGAAAGACAGAATAGCTATTCTCGTTGATGACATGGCTGACACTTGTGGCACAATATGTCATGCAGCAGACAAGTAAGTATTTTTCCAAATTGGCCTGGTACCCTGTTGTACAGTCACAAGTCTATTGTAACTTGGCCAAATTGCTTGCTCCCCCATGCTTCCGTTTATAATCTCTAAAGCACACTACTAGCCTCAGACCTCATGTCTGACTTCTTCCTTGAGACATGGAGTACCATCACTTTAGACCTTGAAATCTGTGTCTGAGATCTCCTGGTTGCTTACACCCGCTCTTTTGGAGTTCCACCAAGGCTGCGGGTTGAGTTTCTGATTTGATCCTTTCAGGTCAACATGGCAGGAAAATAAGGAATGCAGGCTTAGCAAAAGAGTTCAACAACTGTGACTTTACATTTAAAGTAGCTGAGAGTTACAGATAGATAGAAGACCTGGACTACACCCTCCCTGTGTCTGAGCTCACCACTTCCATGAGTCAATGGTTTGTCAGCATTATAGACTGGTCAGGGTCCTTTCTCAGAGTTCTTTTCACACTGGTGAGGGTCAATGTTCCCTGCACAGGCCGCGGCCCCACTCTTAAATAGAGCCTCTTTTTGCTTCCTATGCTTTTGCCCTACTAGTCATGCTTCTTGTGCCGCTGTGTAAAGAAACTATTATCCCATGCGGACTAGGTGAGGAAATGAGGGACTAAGTGGCTCTAGATTGCTTTTGTTGTGGCTTTTAGTATTCTTTAGTGCAGCGGTTCTCAACCTTCCTAATGCCGCGACCCTTTAATACAGTTCCTCATGTTGTGGTGACCCCCAACCATAAAATTATTTTCGTTACTACTTCATAACTGTAATTTTGCTACTGTTATGAATCGTAATGTAAATATCTGATATGCAGGATGTATTTTCATTGTTACAAATTGAACATAATTAAAGCATAGTGATTAATCACAAAAACAGTTCATTAAAGTTTCCTATGATTTACCATTCTCTGTGTTGTTTTTTTCACATACCTGTTACTATCACAAGGGGGCAGTATTCACATCAACCACAGCTGAATATAAAAAGACCGATCAGCATCCAGATTAAGTTCCCATGGTACAGATATTTTTTTTTTGCAGTAGTTGATGATTTTACAGTACATGATTTTACATTTACCCAGTAATTATAATTCATGAAGTGTCATTTTACCTCTAATACTGCTGCTTTCATCACGCCAGGTGCTCGTATGTGGGCGGATCTGCATGTGGGCGGACCCGCCTGGAGACGGATAGAGGAGCAGTGTCTCGGTTCCTAAGACCATCGGAAATATGTGTTTTCCGATGGTCTTAGGCAACCCCTGTGAAAGGGTCGTTCGACCCCCAAAGGGGTCGTGACCCACAGGTTGAGAACCGCTGCTTTAGTGAGATGTGTCGGATGCTCTCTCTGAGCAGGGCAGTTGTCTGAAATGCAGTAAGATTGGCTCTTTGTGGACATATCAAGACTTGTGTAGTCACAGTGCCCTGTATTTTGATGCATAGCACATGTCAGTGGGACTGTTAACATGCATAAAGTTACTCGTGCTTGTATGTTTGTAAAAATGGGGGCCTCAGACTGTAAATTCAGCAGAGCAGGGCAGCTTTTTTCTATGTGCTTGTAGGATACCTAGCAAAACAGGCCCTTCTTTGGGGTCTTTGCTGTTACTATAATACAAATAATAAATGTAATGCTGTATGAAAAATGCTTATGTAAAATGAATTCTCAAAGAGTAATAGAAAAAATAATTTAGTTTTGTTTTGGCTATTGGAAATCCTGCTTCATTTAATTCAACAATTCTGAGAAAGGATCTCTGCTCTATTATCAAGTTACAGCTTGAAGAATTGCTCTACTTTTATACACATGCACCATTGTTTTTATATTGAGTAAACCAGATAGAGCTTTTTTTCATGATGGTTTTTATAAAAGTCTCTTGTAAATTAGAAAAGTAATATGCAAAATAATTCTTTTCAACATGGCATGTAATACAAAAGATTATTCTTCTGCATTTTCTAGCTTACTTGGTGATACAGATTGCTAGAAACAAAGCTAATTAACTTAAATTTCCACTACTTATGAAAGGAATCAGTAACTGGCTGAACAAACAGATCTTATCCTTACTAAGGAGGTGGAAAGGGCTTTGTCTGACCAAGTTTTTAGCTAGTTTTGTTGTTTTACTTTTTGTTTTCCTCTATATTGTCAGTATTTTTAAATGGTCAGAACGATAGTGTCTGTCTGGACTGCTCTATCAAAGGAGAGCAATGAATCAAATTTGTACTTCGTAAGGAGCAATTGGGAGAGGCCAGGCCAATGGCCTGCATCTCAGTATTTATTAATTGATTGAAGCAAGGATCATTGAGCAAGGTTATGGCTCTTAATCTCAGATGTGTTATTTGTCTCTAGTGGTGTAGAGGAGTTGGTAAAGTCCTCTCTTTTCTCTTCCTGTTCCTTCCCACCCCCCATCAGTTAAACTTACAAATATACATCTGCAATTCAAAAACTTGAATCAGGTAGCTAAATAACTTTGTCTGATCCTGCTCATCTTTGAGTAGCATCCCTATGAATTCTGCATTTTAGGTGCACTAGTTCCCCTGCATGTTTGATTGGAGGCTTTGGCAGTGTCAATTTGGCCTGTGCATGCTGTTAGTCAGTCTCGTGTCCTCTGGAACCGATGTGAACCAACTCAGTTCCTTCAGCTGCTTTGGCCTAGTGTGGAGCTCTGGCAGTTGTCCCATTTTGAGATTTCCTCAATTTTATCCTCTTTTCTTAATAACAGTATGAATTTCATTAGTTAATAAGCAATAATAGTATAGCTGCCTATTTAAAAAAATTGTGTTGTATTTAGATGGTTAATTCTCTTTTACTGGCAAGTTAAATGTTCGACTGACTTCAAATATTGTCCGTTGTGTTGGGAGGAGAGCCAATCAACAACAGACACTCCCACTGCATTCATTGCCTTGGGGAATGGCATGTTGCACAGAAGTGCATGTTTTGTCTGGAACTAAAATCAAGAGCCAGAAGAAAATGAGTTTTCATCTAGTCATGATGGAGACCTCTCTATGCCTGGCTTTAGACCCAATCCAAGGGACCCTGTCCCTGTGTGCTGGTCTCTGAGCAAGTCTGTTGCCTTGTAATTGGAGCCCACACCTCTAGGACTCCACTCAAAGCCTTCAAAGACCCTAGCACACCAGACAGAGAAACTTTTCTTTTTTTAAAAAAAAATAAATAATAAAACCCAAGGTTTTTTGTATCTTCAGCTACTTTGATGCCATTGGTTCTCCAATCACATACTCATGAGGCTGCTGGTTCTTTATGTGCCCAGGGCATGGATAGGCTGGAAGACAGCAAAGCCTTGAGCCTTGAAAGGTACTGTTGGTACCAATAACCTATCAAAGTGGCAAAAAGAACTCTTCTTCTGCTTCCTTGGTAATGAAGAAGCCCCTTGGGCTGCTTCAGTCAGAAAGCACAAGTCCCATGGTATTGTCAATGACTGCACTTCCTGCTGAACACCTTAGACATACAGTACTGTCAGCACTGTTGGCCATGATCAACTGGTACGGCCTGCAGGCTTGGTAACAATAACACTCATGGTACTACAGGAGTTGTATTTTTCCCCAGGACAAGCCTGTATCTGAGATGCCCAATTCTCTGTTGATTGATCATCTTCAGTATACTGTTAATACAGAGGGCATCGAGATCACCTGAAGTCTGCCTGATACTCTTTCATCTCAGCTCTCTCCTGGTGCATCACCATTCCATTCTGATGACTACTTTGTCTTGGTGCCTTGAGCACCACCTGCCACAAAGAGGGGCAATCTGCATCACCTGCTCCCTCCAGGAGACTAGACCCTCAAGAAGAATCTTATGAGGAGCAGGAAGCTAGAGTCGATTAAGAAGTCTTTCCTATGGTCAGCATCTCTGGAAGAAGCTGCCATGCCTCTTCATCCATTCAGGATGGTTGATTTTAAGCACTTCCAGATCTGGTTAAGAGATTTGCAGACTTCTTGCAGATCCTTCTCAAGGAGATGAAAGAACCTCATCATAGGTGATTCCTCTCAAGGAGATGAGAGTTGCTTGATGGTCTCCATTCACCCTCATCTGCACCATAGCGTTGCCTGTTAACAAAGCCCTTTTGGACCCAGCAAAGATCATCTGGCACACTCCAACTTCTGTTCCTCCTACATGCAAAAGAGTAGATAACAAATATTGCATCTTGGCAAAGGACTCTGAATTTTTATTTTCTCATCTCTCCTTTAACTCTGTGGTTATTGATGCTGTTAATGAACATGGAAAACCACACTAAAACCACTATTTATTTATTAAAAATGAAAAAGACCCTTAAGTGTTGAGACTTAGTGGAGAGGAAAGCTTATTTCCTGACCACCTTACATTTTTGAATCGCCAGTTAGCAGTTCACATGACCATACTTTGCCATTATACTTATCTCAAGATAAACTTTTTTTTTTTTTTTTTTTTTTTGGTGGATCACCTACTGACAAAGTGCAGGGAGCAGTTCCAGCATTTATTGCAGAGAGGCAGCTATTTGCCAGAAAAGCTCTATAAGCCTCTGTTGATTACTACAGTGGTGGTTATAAGAAAGACTTCCTGGCTGCAACTCTGGATTCCCAAAAGAGGTCAAGAATACAGAAGAGGACCATCCTTTTTGGTGAGTCTTAGGTTTTTTTCAGACAGCACAGATGAGTCTGTGTAAACATTAAAGGATCTTAGAGCTGCCCTGTATTTTCTTGGCATTTATACTCCCACCTACAAGATCCAGCGGGGTAGCCGTGCTAGTCTGTATACAGCAAATCCAATGAGAGTCCTGTGGCACCTTAAGACGAACAGATTTCTTCAGGCATAAGCTTTTGTGGCCTCCAACCCACTTTGTCAGATGCATGAAGTAGAAACTACAGTTGACGGTGGTGTGTGGGTGTGGGTGTATACACGCCAGGTTGAAGGAGAGCAAGTGTTAGCAAAGTCCATTCAATAGATGACTAGATTAATTGACTTTGCTAACACTTGCCTTCTTTCATCCTGGCATGTATATGCACATCTCTCAACTGTAGTTTCTACTTCATGCACCTGATGAAGTGGGTTGGAGCTCACGAAAGCTTACGCCTGAAGAAATATGTTCGTCTTTTAAGGTGCCACAGGACTCTCGTTGGTTCTACCTAAAAGAGAAATTGATTAACATTTTTTTTTCTTAAGTAGTTTCTCATATTCAAGCAAGAAACTACCCAAAAATGCCAGGTTCCCCAAGCTTTAAGAGATGTGTCTCATGTAGAGACACGACACCTGTCTGATGGCCACTCTCTGTCAGGTGCCTCAGAAAATGGCGCATACCTCAGAAGTGCAGTCACTGCACACACTTAAAAGCCAGAGCTAGGTGTGATAGAGACCTCGGCTTCTAGATGATACTCATGGAAAAATCCCTTAGATTAGCCTCCAGCCTGGGACAGCAAACCCCAAGAGACTCCCCTGGGTCATCAGACAAAGACAAGGCTAATTCCTCTTCAGAAGCAAAGAAAAGAGCCCTGACCTTATTGCAGAGAGATGCACCTAAAAAGAAGTGGTCTCTGGTCAGGTCTCTGTCTTCAATGCTGATCATCTCCCAGGTGAGCACCTTGGAGGCAGTGGGCCCATCCAGATCTATACGCATCAGGACTTCTGCTGGTCCACAAATGAAAGGAGAAGCATTGAGATGAAAGTCTCACCTTCACTGTACTGTTGATTCCAGCGAAAACCTCACCAGGTCCCTCTACAGTGATCATGCCTCTGCCACTGGGGCAATGGTACTGAGATGGCTGAGAAGGTTGGGAACAAGATTTATACAACTCTTTGTTGCCTGATGCACCATAATGCTGCCAACTCCCACCACAGCAGATGCTTTAAATAATTCCAAGATCTCTTCAAGAGGTTAGCTCATAATCAAGAAATTGCCCTGGAGGAAGTGCTGAAAAAACAACATAAATTCCTTTAGATACTCCAGACATCTTCCACTACCAAAATTGAGTTACCAGTAATTGACCCCCTAATGGAGCCAAGACAAGTATGTGGTAGACTTCAGCCACCACCGCACCAATGTGCAAAAGAGCCAATAGAAAATACTATGTTACTGTAAAGGCATGGAATTTTTATTCACTCTCTCTTAAAATTCCCTGGTAGTAGAGGCAGGAAACCATGAGGAAAGCACACAGTATAAATCCACTCCTCACATTAAGGAGTGGAAGAGAATTTATTTGGGCACAGAATGTACTCTTCCTCCAGCCTACAGTTCAGAGTAACAAATTATAGTGCACTGCTAGTGATGTACGACTGACAACTAATAACAAATTCAGCGAGTCCATCAATGACCTGCAGGGGATAGAAGGGAACAGTTCAGAGCCATAGTAACCAAGGTGCAGCTTATCATCCACATGGCTTTACAAGCATCCCTTGATGTGGCAGAGACATTGGCACAAACAACTGCCATGGTCATGCACCAGGCATCATGGATACAATCCTCTGGAATACCGAAGGCCCAACAAATGAAAGTAAATTACCTTCCTTTTGATGGGGATTAGCTCTTTTCAGCTAGAACTAGTGAAGTCCTCCATTCCATGAAGGACTCCAGAGCAAACCTAATAACCCTTGACACATACACACCTGTGCCCAAGCGCAAGAAATACCAACTGTACCAATGTAGGGAGCCTTCATTCCCCACCAACAGAAACAGTTTGATACCTAAAGACAAAGGTCCCAAATGCTGAGACTACTGCAGACCGTCGTCATCCACCTGGGAAGATTTCACTTGAAAGCATGGTCCCTCTTCAAATGGTCAGACACGCACTGAAATAATTGAAATGTTACTGTGAAATATCAATATTAGGAGTTTGAATAACCCTATGTGAACAGGTGGCTGAGGTGTCAATGGAGCCGTGAAAAAAACCATTATGCATTTGCGATCTGGGTGGGCACTGGTGCTAAAAACCTCTGACAGAACTGGGAATGCACCAACACTTGAATTGGAGCGTCCATAAAGAGATGCATCTCCTACAGGCGCACAGTGATATGTAACAATGGCATGGGATATGCGAATGACACCTAAGCATGGATTGAAAGGCCACTGCGATGCGAAACTTCCAGTCAAGGGTGTAGGGAGCACTAGAATGGAGCACCCATAGGGAGACACTATACAAAATAAGTAACCATTTCTTATGAAGCTTCTGGTCCCAAAGAAGGTAACCTCCAAGTCCTGAGGGGTGCAGGAGGGAGTGTGTGTATATGTACCACTTTTGCAGACTGCCAGAATATACTTAATGCGGTGAATTTGAAAGCACCAACAGCAAGCAATGTCTGTTAGCTTCACTAGAAGATTCTGCTGCTTGCCTGAACCATAGGATTTTGGTTATGTATTCTCACCTCTTGTGTTTGTGGTTGAAGATGGTGGGTTTGGTTTTTTTTTTTTTGTTTTTTTTTTAAAGTAGTGGTCAAATTCTTGCCCCAACAACCTACATCCATAGCTAGTAGATGTATTAAAAGATAGCTGTCAGGGCCTTTTGGATCAGCTCGCTTAACACATACCTATTCTGTTAGCATACTTTCCCCATACTGTGAAGCTATCAACTTGCTGACTGCACTTACTGAGCTAAAACAGAGCATATGACTTTATATTTTAAAGTTTCCATTTCCTACATGAATTTGGGCTTTTGTCCTGGTGACTAGTCAAGTTGAGTGTTTCTGCTCCCTGGAACTGTATAAAATGTCTGTACATTCTCCCTGATTCTTTGATACTGCTACCTTTCCACTTGTGACATAGGAAAATATCAGTTGTTCAAAGTCCTGATTTATTAAGCCTCCTTTTTCTTTTCCTTGTCCTTCCTGATTTCTGTAGTAGTCTTTATTTCACATTCCTAGAAGTAAGGAGGCAGAGCTATCAGTAAAGAGCTTTCCAGTGATTCCAATTCAAGCTCTTTTTCCTGTGCTTCATTCCAATTTCTTGAAGGTGAGCAATTCCTTTTCATACATGTATGCTTTCCCCTTTGCATTGCCCTCATATGTTTGCAGCTACTTAAGCTTTTGAGCATAGGATATTTTTCTTCTTCAGACCTCATGGCCAACTAACTTTTGCTCTTTGTACCCGCTACCAAGCAAAATATATTTGAGAAGAGCATGGTTAAGAAGCCATGCCATAATTACTTATTTCTCTTATTGTATTGTTGTTTTGGTTTTAGTTGAAGTATAGAAAACTCTTACTGCTCAGGAAACAACTGAACCAAGAATTGACCATATTATTGAAGGTTGACAGAACAAACAAGGTTGATTTTTTTTTTTTTTCTGTCTTTGTCCTGATGAGTTTGTACCACTCAGTGTCCAAAGTGATCTAGTAAAAATAAACTACATGAGCAGTAATCAAAATTTCCTTTATGGAAACTAAAACCTGTCTCGTTTCTTGTCGTGCTAGATAGTTGACATGGCCAAAAGTTCAGTAAAGTGAAAACTACTCTACAGTATCAACAGGAAGAAGATCC
This sequence comes from Pelusios castaneus, assembly GCA_007922175.1. Taxonomy (NCBI): domain Eukaryota; kingdom Metazoa; phylum Chordata; order Testudines; family Pelomedusidae; genus Pelusios; species Pelusios castaneus. The sequence goes on from ML686006.1 coordinate 9,936,787, forward strand.
TGTCATACAGAAAGAGATGGCAATTTATTATTCTATACCTCTCTTGAGCCGGCTCACTAGCCATCACCTCTTTTGGGTGTAGACCCATGTGTCTTTCCCTCTTGACCAGGGTATTTCCAGACTGAGCAGTCTCCTGCCTTCACTGTATTAATCCCAGCAAAATACAATCTGCCTAAGCAGTTCTGCTTTGCTTCTCTCCTCAGGGACTGTACACAGCGTCATATTCCCAGTTATAAATTACCACACAGTTCTTTCTGAACAATCTTATTTTTTTCTTAAGGTAAAAGCACTACGGAAAACGTACTAAAAAGAATAAAAACCTGCATGCATACCACTAAGCTTACCAGTGATCATCCCCTCCAACATGGGCTCTGGCAGGAACAGTCCTTCAGAACTCTATCCAGTGTTTTTCCTGTGACTTCGAGTTCATCTCACACTTTGCTCAGAATGAGAACACAGACTTACAGGGCCTAAATCCTTCCATCCCTTTCCTAAGGATTGAGGCCCTCTTTGGAGTGGAGGTCCTGTCCATTTGCTAGATCAGAACAAAAGCCGAGTCAGTTAACCATGAGGTTATTTATCTCAGTGTTCTTTTTCAGTCTGCTGGTCTCCAGAATCCAGTTTCAAAAACTGCAAAGAGACCATTGATAGGTACTTGACCAGACAGTGGATCTCTTCCCCATCGTCAAGCTTCAAAGGACTGATGATTGGAGGAATTACATTAATATACTCCCTCTTTCTAACGAATTACATAAAAATTACATTTTTAATACCATGCACCCCAAACATGTTAAATCTAGTAAGTTTTATCCTAGATATTGTACATGTCATGCATACAAGGTATCAGATGCTCAAAACTGCACTAGATTATTTTAAAAGGGTCATTACCTTTTGTAATCTCTTGAAGAAATCCCCTGTAAACTAGATCTTTTTGCTGTTTCCTAAGTAACGCTAAAATTATAGGCTTAAACATAAAGTACAATATTTTCTGTTTCCCCATGTTTTTTTAGGTTGGTGTCTGCTGGAGCCATTAAAGTTTATGCTATTCTTACTCATGGAATTTTCTCTGGCCCTGCTATTTCACGGATCAATAGTGCGGCATTTGAGGCTGTCGTAGTAACTAACACAATCCCACAAGATGAGAAAATAAAACAGTGCCCCAAGATTCAGGTATTGCGGTGTTTGTTTTATGTAGCTTTTCATCTGCTTGATGATAATGCAAATCTAGAGTTCAGTTTTTGATCCCATGCTACTCACAAAAATATTATTCATAAATTCATTCAACAGTCATCTTAGTTGCACAATTTATTCCTGAATGATATTGAAGAATTTGACCGTCTCTTTAAAATACCAATATGAAATCTGGTCAGTTTAAAAAAAGATTTCAGGTATTACAGCTCCTCCTTCTTAATATCTCTGCCAGGGGGTAATAGGCAAAAGATAATTTGACATATCAATGTACATCATGTGATACATGTATGTGATAAATTTATATAATTATTCTGTTGAAGCCTTTGATCCGTTCCTTAAATTGGATGTTATAGTCTAAAAATAATTTTTTTATGAGATGTCAGATAGTAGATGTTATATTTTACCAAAAAACTTTAAATGTGTCTCGGAATAACCTCACAAAAAGACTGGTGTTCCTTTAGTAGTTTCTTATGAGCACTGGGAGAAACAATTTTGTTGCATTGTTGATACATCAGTTTGAGAACATCAAAAGATGCGCAAAGTTCTGATACACTACTGTAATCAATTGAGTAAGCCTAAAGTCAATTTGGATTAACAGAAACAGGACTAGCTTTAAAGATTTGTAGTTCTGTTAAAATTAAAATTCAGATGTTGCCATTTAGTGACTAGTAAATTTGGATTGTATTCTTTGCACTATTCAGCTTGCTATGTGGTTTTGGATTAATCAGTTATGTACTATTGCTCAGTTTATCAATCGTTAAAGTAGATATCATAAGTGGTCCTCACAGGAGAAGTTTAATTAGTTAATGTTTGTAAAGCTCTTAAAGTTCCATAAAATAAAAATACTGTGAATTCTAATAGTCACTAGTATTCATGGTAATGTAAATTGTATTTTCTTGTTCGCTTTTAGGTTATTGACATTTCCATGATTTTGGCTGAGGCAATCCGAAGAACACACAATGGTGAATCTGTGTCCTATCTGTTCAGCCATGTTCCTCTATAACTACAAGAAATTAGTGTCTTCCTATTGGTTGTGTCCACCAGGACTATCATTGTTTTTAAATAATATGACTCAACAATGAGATAATGACTCTCTCTGTAAAAAGCTTCAGATATTGCCCACTTAAAGATTTTTATTTCATTTTCTAATTAACCTTTGTTTATTGTAAATGGGCAGTTAAGCTCCATCTTGTAAAATCTCTTAAGAATATACTTGAGGATTTTGGTGGGGAATCTTCAATACTTACCTGTGATTTATTCCTACAGGTAACTCTTTGTTTCCGTATTTGCCTACAGCAAGAGGGTCAATACCATTTCAAAAAAATTTATATGTGAGGCTGCCAAAGGGAGCCCAGTTTTTAAAATATTTCATATTTGTTTATATTTAATAAAAAGTTGAATGGCTTGTACTTCTCCTGCTGTGTAATAATATTGAATCTTGTTTAAGGCTGTTAATTAAATACTGGCAAAGGGGATGAGTTGGGTATTCCCTTAACTGTTAAATATTTTACTTAAGTTAGCAAAATTCTGTGGCAATTTGATCCCCATCTACGTCGTATACCTCATGATTAAAAGTTTCTGGACAAGTTCACTTTTTGTGGGATCGGTAGAACTGTAGATTAGAGGTTAGTTGCTCATGCTCTCTTCTTACTAAACTCCTGTTTCAAATATCTAATCTCTAAAGCTGGGCCACAGCCATTACTTCTCTGCCTATGGTAGTTAATAGAATTTCTGCCTTCAGGATGCCATGCTTAATTTAGAACTAAATGTGTCAATAATAAAGAGCTTGTATTTATTCATTGAGCTTTCAAGCAACTTAGTAAAGATTTTTTTAACTTTATTTACATCTTCAGTTTTAACCACGAGTCCATCACTGTAAGTCTCTTTTCCATAACAATTAAAGTGAACTATTGACACATCCAGAGTAGTGTGTTACATTTGGAACATACGACATTCCAAAAGAGTGCGAAAGTGTGGGTGTAGCTAAATAAAATGGGTTCTCTTTTTTTTTTTTTTTTTTTCCCTCCTCCCTGGAAAGTTCAAAGCACTATATCATTCTGTTTTTTGTTGCTCGGTTGTGGTTTTCATTTTTCCAGTTCTTAGTTCAGTGTTTGACTTGTTGTCAGCCAAACGTGTTATGTTAACAAATCTGTTAACATGTAAATTCTGATGATCACTAGTCTTAGTGGTATAGTAAAATATTTCTTAACACTTTTCCATCTCCATGCAGATAATGGAGTTGTTACATGAGGTTTTCTTTATTGTATAGCCAATTAAGTTGTCTGGCTGGCTCAACAGTCACAGGTATTCTGTAACTAGGAAGTGAAAACCATTGTGAAAATGTTGAGACCTTTAACCTTAAATACTGATTTGTAAATTCCTCTAGTATTTTTTAGGAGTTTATGGCCAAATGAAAATGTATTATTGTAGATTACAACTCCAAGTTCTGAAGGGACTTGAAAGCATGGAATGCACTCAGCCACACCACACTAAAGACGCTGAGGCCTCAGTTGAGTTAATGTTCATGCACCTAGATCATGACAGAACATTCAGTCTTCTACCTGATGAGCATTACAATTTCATTTTCCATATCTTACCAATGAGTGTCTTTAATTGGAGGGACCACAAAAAACAACCTGATTTCTGCCAGTCTTACTGTATTTTGATATATTATAACTTTAAATATGCAAGTGTTTTCTGTTGAATTTTTATGCATCCTAATATCTATTCCAGTGTCTGCCTAATGTAATTCTAAGACTGCTTTTGTTTGGTGTGCCAGCTCTTGTGTATCTTTCTAGGACTAAAAAAAAAAAATCCATTTCCACTGCTTTTATCAGTAAGAAGAGCAGTTGTGGTAGAGAGTATACCCTGTCAGTAATCCAAAGAAAATGCAATTCCGGTGTCTACTGAACTTCTACCCTGGTTTAATTTTCAAATCATGTAATGTGACAAGATAAATCTGTGTTGCCTACCTGTGCGCAAAATATTGTTTTATATAGAATTATTTAAGCTCTTGTAGTCTTAAAGCTAGATATTTCTAAAATATCATTTTGAAGTTGTCTACCCCAAATCCGTGGTCATTTAGCCATGGTCATACCAAAGTGTGGCATCTTTTGTTGGTAAATTCAATACCATAGACAATATCAGTTGTGTTGCTCTGCAGATCAGGGCTCTGTTACAAATGAAATGTTTTGCCACTACTACGCTCAAGTATTCTTAATAAATCTTAAAGCTACTTGTGTCTACAGACTGTTTTTATTCTTTTGTTGCATAGGTTTAGGGAGATCATTTTTACAAAGATTGAGTTGAGAGAGGGAGGAAAGGTGAGAAATACAGGCAATGGTACTCTTCCAACCCTGCTTCCAAATCCATGCCCAACCATCCTGGACACCAAAACAAACTGTCCCTCAATTTGTGCAGATCTTCATAATAGGATCATCCTTCTCCCTCTTCAAATGGTCAGACAAGCACTGAAATAATTTACATGTTACTGTGCACTATCATTATTGGACATCTGAGTAACCTTATATGAACAGGGGCTGTTCTCACTTCTCAAGTTAGGTATTTTAAAGTTATTCAGCAAAAATAATTCATTTGGGGGTTTTTTACGTTGAGATTAGCTGGGGGAGGAGAGAATAGTAGTTTTCCTAATTAACATTTTCTTATTGCTTTTGAGTGGCTCTAGTAATCTTGTGACTTGGAGTAATGACATGAAAATAATGTAGGAGGATGGTCATGATGGTCAGAGTAGATGAGGTACCTATTAATGGCTCTGTGAATATCAAACTAGTTTTGTTAAAGTTATAAGTCATAGAAAGTGATTTTACTATATGTTCAATAGTTGTTTGTTATAGGCTTGATCCAGAATTTTCTGAGCACTTCATCCGAATTCTGTCCTGAAGACACAATTCTGTTGTTTTGAGACAGCCATATAGACAACGTGAGCCCCTCCTCCCATCAAATTAGTGTTTACCCTAAAGAAACAAATATTGGGTGCAAGCAAGGAAATCCAAAGTTCAGTTCTGGCTGTTTCTGGTTGCTATTAATTTCATGAATCTTATTAGCAAGCAATTCTAACATCAGCAAAAAAGGCAAAGTATCTTCCTATCCCCACTCTTTTTTTTTAAGTAAGAATAGCAGAACAGTAAATATTCAAGGAATGTTTCTGACAGAGCTGGGAATAGAGACCAGGTCTCATCTAGTGGATCCAAGCCTCAACCAGTTGATTGCACTGCCTAGGTGGAAACCATAACGTGTCCCCCACCAAATCTAGGTACTTAAGTAAACTACCTTTAAAGTTAGATTCCTCCTGCATCACTAACTCTGTGAACAGCCTCCTACTGTTGCAAACTAAATGTAATTACACCACTAGCTATGGGAGAGGTCTGTCGTGCAGTTTTGAGATCCTGGTTTCAGACCCCACTGATGACCCATGTGGAATAGTGTTACAGCTGTACATAGGAGAACCTCTTCCTTTCTCCCCCACCCTTAAAGCAACCCTCTGCTAGAAAATACTATATTAAAAATCCTGGATTTAAAGCGTTTTCTTAAAATTAGACAACCACCAAATTTGGAAATACTAAAATTGAGGTTTCTGTGGAACGTTAATTTGTTTTCTGTATGTTTAATGCCAATGTCTTGAATTAAATGATCACATACTATTTATTTTTCCGAAGAGCCCGTCTTTCAGTGCTTAGGTTGCATAGATAGAAAAATGTATTTCTTCGTGGAGTGATGTCCCTATAGGTGCTCCACTTGTGGTGTTGGGTCCCGCGGCGCCCAGGATCGGAGACTTTACGGCAGTGAGAGTGGTAGGGCCGCACACGCACCAATGCTGGCGTAGAAGCCGTTGGTGCACTTGGCTGTACAAGTGCAAGGCTGAAGCCCACCATTCCTTCTCAACTGCCGGTCGGGGAAGGAGCGCCTCACCAGTTCTCCTCAACCTTCTTTTTAAAATCATCTTCCAAAAAAAAAAAGAGAAAAAGATGTAAGAAGAAAGATTTTACTGATTAATAGATACATATATATATAATTTAGATTGAAGAAGAAAGAGGAAAAAGTAAAGGCGGGAGCTGTGGTGGCTTATCGCCATTTCCCTTCCTGATCCTTTTTCCTTTGATTCACATTCTTGGGGGAGGGGGGGATTAAAGTTGACTTTACTAAACATAGTTTTAAGTTGACTTTTCTGGCTAAGTTGACTTTAGAAAGTCGACTTAGGGCTACTCTGCGTCCACACTAAGATGACGACTTAGGGGGCTTCAGGGCTTCCCCACTGCCCTCCCTGCCAGGGTGGCTGGCACAGCCACAGCCTGGCATGCCCCCCCACAGGGCAGAACAGAACCCTGCCCACCCTGCTCCTATGCCCTGCCAGGGTCCCTGTCCCCCTCAGCCCCCATTGTACCAAGGTACAATGGTGCAAAAACTGAGTCCCCTGGCACCGTGGACCTGTCCCAGGTCCACCTAGCCCCTACAAGTCGACCTAGGCATCCAGTGTGGATGCTCTAGGTGGATTTGGCAGGGTCCCCTCTAAGTCAACTTAATTTTTTAGTGGGGACGTGCTAAATTGACTTAACAAAGTCAACTTAAGTCGACTTAGCTAAGTTAAGTTGACTTTAAGTGTAGACATAGCCATACTGATTAATAATAGAAAATCTTCCACAAGAAAGACCCACCTCTATAAATGGAATAGGTTTTCTTCCTGGTGTGACCGATCTCAACTACATGCAAGCTCATGCCCCATTTCTTCCATTTGAGATTACGTTTTACAATTAAAAAGATCCGGTTTCTCGTACACCTCCCTAAAGGTCCACTTATCTGCACTGTCCACCTTCCACAATAACCGACAAAGCAATTCACTACTATCTCACCTAGTGATTAAAAGATTCCTCACGGGGCTGCAAAAACTTTATCCACCAGTCCATACCCCAGCCTCCTGCAGGAATCTCAATCTCATCCTTAAGTCACTAACAAAACCTCCCTTCGAACCACTAATGACCTGTATAGTTCTCCACCTATCAATGAAAGTTGCCTTCTTGATCGCTGTCACTTCCGTGAAATGTGTCAGCGAAATCAGTGCTCTGATACCAGACCCCCCCCTTCTTTTACCATGACAAAGTAACACTTAAACCCCACCCTAAGTTTTTACCCAAAATCGTCTCCGACTTCCACATCAACCAGATGATTCACTTTACCTGTTTTTTATCAGAAGCCACACAAGAGTCTTGAAGACACGATCCTCCACACACTGGATGTGAGTTGAGTTCTTGCTTTTTACTTAGAGAGAGCAAAACCATTTAGAAAGTCTAAGAGGCTATTCATCTCTCTAGCTCTCTGTTCCAAAGGCAAGGCCCTTTCCAGCCAAAGAATTGCAAAACGGATATCATCCTGCATACAGCTCTGTTAGGAGCAAAGAAATCTCAAGCTACCATCGAAGGTCAATGCCCACTCAGTTAGAACTTTGGCAAGATCAACGGCTTTCCTCGAGGACGTTCCTATCATCGACATACACAACGCGGCCACAGGGGCCTCCCCAGAAACCTTTGTTAAGTACTATGCTATAGACCTTTTTTCCAATAATGACACTGTTTTCGGCACATCCATACTATTGACAATCAACACCACCAAAGCATCCAAAGTCCCTCCACTTCAGGTTACTGCTACGTAGTCACCACAAGTGGAGCACCCACAGGGACATCACTCGACGAAGAAGAAGAGGTTACTCACTTGCTGCAGTAACTGGACTTCTTCGAGATGTGTGTCCCTGTGGGTGCTCTATAACCCGCCCGCCTCCCCTCTACTTCGGAGGTTTTTTTCTCTTTGTTTCCATAGAGTGTCCTCGCGGCAGAGAAGGAATGGCGGGCTTCGGCCACGCACGCATACAGCCAAGCGTGCCAACGGTTTCTACACCAGTATCGGCGCATGCGCAGCCGCACTGCAGGATGCGACACCACAAGTGGAGCAGACACATCTCGAAGAAGTCCAGTTATTGCAGCAGGTGAGTAACCTCTTCTTCTCCATTCCTGTAGTAAAGATTCTTTTGTTTTTCATACGTGACCATTTACCTGAATTTACAATAAAAGAGCAGTAATCATCTAAGCCATTGCACAAACAAAATAATATTCACAAGGACCATTGTGATCAGTTAGTATGACCTGTAGAAAACAAGCCATAGATCTTCTCCAGAATAATTTCAAGATCGTATATCATTTAGAAAAACACCTAGTGTTGATTTTAAAATGGCTAATGGTAGATTTGCCACCGTGTTGTACAACTCGCCTCTCAGATAGGGAAAACATATATAAACAAGCAAATCTTTGGGGAAGGAAAACAACTATAACTGGAGCAATGAAATTCCAGAATTGAGGGTCCTTTTCTGAAAAAACCCTGCCCCCTAGACAGACTAATCTAGGGACTGCCATCTTGAGTACATCAATTGTCTAGCAATGCATATGTAGCCTTTAAGACAGAGCCATATAATAAAAGACTTTATAGATCAAAACCAACATTTTTAATTATGTCTAGAAACCAATGCTGTTGTTGAAGGCCTTGTACAATACAGTCACCTTAAGAAATACTAATTAAAAATGATGCACTCACTCAAGTTTTAGTCTTCAAGCATTGTTCGGGTGCAGCCATAGTCTCTTGCAGATTGGGTTTTTGCAGCAGCATGCATTGCAGGAGGCAAAGAATGGAAAGGTGGGCAAGTTCTGCAATTGACTTTCCTTAACCCAACAGCTCAGTTGTGTTAACTTTAAAGACATGTTTCAAAGACCACCTATTTCCCAAGGCTTTTTCCCATGAAAAGAGCTGATGCTGGTTGAGAGAAGGATAACTGAGGCAGGCTTGGGAAGATAGAGGAAATTCAGATTAATCTCTTTAACTCATAGACCTGGTAAAATACCCTTACATAAAAACAATCTCAATAAAATATATGCAGTATGCTTAGAGCCTGGGCTGTGCTATAAATAAAATGTAGTAAGGTACCCAACAGAAGAAAGAGGTTGCAACCTACTGTCATAGAGGGTAGGTCAGTATTTTTGATACTACAGCTTTTTAGAGCTTGGATCCCTAGATACTAACTTTTAGTGACAGGAGAGGGAAACATCTCTTCAGCCAAGAAAGTCATGCTTTTTTGCTCTTCCCTCAGCTTTTCTTCCTCTCCAAACAACCAGTAATATCTGTCCTATCCATGTTGTTCTTAAGTAGCCTTCATTCAAATCCCAGTCAAGTCTAGACGATAGGAAAGTCGATTCACCACACCATTCAGGTCTATTAAATTGGCAAAGAGCTACCATTGTCTAAATCTGTATTCTGCAGTGCTTCGGAATTTTAATGAGACCTTGGAACGGTAATTCTGTAGGTCACTTTTTAACACAGTGTCATCTTGCAATGTAAACAAATTCTGGGGGTGTATACTTAAAGAAATTTGTGTTTTAAGGAAACAGGATCAATTGTACAACACAAAACCAAGTTGTTACGTTCTTATTGCCCTGTGGCGCTTTTAAAGACTAACAGATTTATTTATCGCATGAGCTTCCGTGGGAGAAAATCCTACTTCGTCAGACACTTGGAAGATGGGAAACTTACAGAATGGGAAGAAATTAAATGCAGGGGAGTGTATGACATAGGATCAGGTCAGGCTGTAACAGCAAATCAAAATAGGTGTTAGGATTCAAACACTGGGGAACAGCACATAGGACTCTATTGTTTTTCTGCAATAGACTAACACGGCTACCCCATTGGAACTGTTCTTATTGCCATGGCCCTCAAACAGCTAAGTTTTGACCATGAATCTTTCTTATTTATAGTGCAATATTATTTAATTCTGGTTTGCAGAAGCAAACTCTGAATTAATTATATATCTTAAGTGTTTCTACCCAGCTAGAGAGGAGCCACGTGGTAATGGTGAGGCTTCTGTAGTCTGATCTGGTCTACCATTTCCTCTTTTGTGTATTGTCTTGGGTATTTTTAGTTCCATGACTTCTGTAACTGTTATCAGCCAGACTCCTTCATTTCCACAGGTTCCTGCCATGACCATTTCCTGTTGTTTCTCAATTTTCTTATCCATTTCTTGTTGAGGTTCACATTGTGCATCTGTCTATTTCAGTGTAAAGCTTTATTGTATGGTCCTCAAAAACCAAGTTTGATTTTTTTGAGACTGTGGTGACTACCTGTTCTATCTCCTGGTGAATACCATATTTAAAAATCATTATTTAAATTTAAATCTAACAGAAGATTAGTTTATGTACTTGAAGAACTGAGGAGATGAATTTAAAACCATTACTAGTTTCAAAATGACATTCCATCCTGTGCAAAGGGGGACAACTGATGCCCAACTAAGTTCCTCAGTTTCCTTGTGTCTTTCAGGCTCTTTAGAGGTCCTTGTCCCAAGTCAGTGGAAACCAGATATCCAGCATCAGAGAAGAACACCTCTAGTCACAGCAGTTAGCCATTTAGGCCCCCTATGGATGGGTCAAGAGTTTTTGTTTCTTTTTCTGGAAATATGTTTGACATACCTCCTTTCCATGTTGTACCCACTTCCATGGTACCATGAACTGAGAATTGGCCAGACACAGGGACAAATGCTTACTTTTATGATTAGTGCTGTGGAGTCTTTGTCAACACAGAGTGGTTAGAGCCATAGGGTTTAGCTCATCTCTCCACAGGACAAAGTGTGGAATTTAATTATTTGCCTCAAATGGCTGAAGTACTAGCAGTCTTATTTTCAGAGGTTCTGAGCCCCCTCAATTCCCATTGAAAGTAAGGATTCCAGGCCTCCAAGAATCATGCCATAGGACTGGAGTTTCAGATTACTGAGCTATCTTGTGCTCTCTCTTGCTAAAGAGCAATTATCAGTCTCTGCGTAATGTGTGATGTTCGAAAAGGGGAAGAAGGGTGCAAGGCAGGACTCTTTGTTTCACTAATATGGCTTTCCATTCACCAGGCAGTTTCAGTTTACAGTGAATTGAAACTTAAATGCTACATGGTGGGTAACTGCCACCTTCAATTTAGAAAAAAATTAGAGAAAGAAGGTCAGCATAACTATGCTTTCTAAAAGGAAACTCTTTATATGGTAGTTAAAACTACTGCATCGGTGGCTATGTATTGGGGTGGGAGGTGCGTTTCAAAGGTAGCATCTTTGAAAGTCAATGAGAGCTGGTGCTTAGCCAACAGTTATGCCTTTGAAAATCTCCCCTACATCAACCATTAGATGGTACAAAGATGTTTAGCACTGTGATGCTGACAGCCCAGGTGCCAGCTGTTGCCAAAGCTTTAGGCCTCAGCTGAGTGCTGACAAATTCATTGCTGTAAACCAGTCTGGTTCACCTGTGTGATCGTATGGTTAAGAAGGGTAGTGAACCTATAACCATGTGGTTAGACTTTATGAAATGCTTGTAAGCTGCTACATGCATGAAGCTCCTAATTTTTTGTCACATGCTGTAAAGTAATATTTAAGTTCTTGTTTTGTAATTGTAAAAATGTTTGCTCTGAAACTGTGAACCCCGTCAGGAGGGATCCTTTCCTGCCCACCAAGAAGGTCTGTCAAAAGTAAATGGGCCACTGTGGGACATCACAATACAAAGACTTCATTAATTGTCCCTTAGCCTCCTCTTGGGTGTATTTGTAAAAGGGTTGGTCTCATCAGCTTGAATTCTGGAAGAAGGAAATACAAATATCTGACAAGAACATTTTTCACTTCTTTTGCTACTTAGATTCTCTCAGGGCCAGAGCTACAAAACAGAAGCAAAGATCCCTTGGGTCAACATGGTTTAGCCCTAAAAGATGTTCAGAGCTGACAGATTACTACAATTCTGTCACCTTTTGAAAGCACAGAGTGTAACACATTTGTGCATATATGCTTTTCTGCTTTAACCTTGCAATAACTCTCTCATTGCTGTCTTTGGTTAATAAATCCCTAGATACTTTAGTATAGGATTGTCTACAAGTTTTGTCTTTGTGCTACGATCTAAGGTACAAATTGATCTAGGTAAATGACTGGTCCTCTGGAAGTGGGAGTGGCCTAAATGTTTTGTGGTCTTTTGTGTATAGCAACCATCTACCACTAAGTCCAGCTTGCCTGGATGGCAAGATAGACTGGAATGCCCAAGGGGGTTACCTTTGACTCCACAGTAATAATGTAATAGTGCGAAGGAGTTCACACTTGTTACTGTCTTGGTGAAATCCAATTTTAGAACTGTAGCATAGAAGGGTGCAATCCAGATTGAGATGGGGGAGGAGGGGTGGAAGGGCACAGTGTCACCCTGGCCCTGCAGTGTGAGGTGCCTTGTAATGCCTTACTACTGTAGTTCCCAACCTGAACCACTCACAAATAGCTTGCTAGTATACATGTCACTCCCTGATGTGTTTGTGTAACTGCAGCCTATCAGTCACACCTTGGCTCTGTCACCTTGGGTGCGTCTACACTAGTAAATTAAGTCGACTTAAGCAGGCTTAAGTCAACTTAATTTATTCTGCGTCTACACTAGAGTTTCCTTAAGTTGACTTAAGCTGCTCCTTAAGTCAACTTAAGGAAAAATTTAGTTGACTTAAGACCTGGTTACAAGATAAGTCAACTTAGGGCAGGGGAAAAAGGGGGCCCCTGCTCCCTTCTCCCCAGGAAGCTGCTAGCGGCTTGTCCTGGGGAGAGCCAGTCCCACACCGGACTGGTTCTCCCTAAGACCTGCAAGCTGCTAGTGGCTCATCCCAGATCCCTTGTCCCCAGGACCGCTCAGGCTCCTTTCTGCCCGGGACCGCGCTCCAGCTGATAGGGAAACTCCACGGTTTCCCTATCAGCTGGAGGGCGTGCCAGCTCTCCCCCGGACAAGCCCCCCCCCCCCCCAGCCTAGGGAGCCGAGGCTCCAAAGGAGCCTTGCCTCCCCCTGGACCTAACCAGTCGACTTAGAGAGTCTAGTGTGGACTCTCTAAGTTGACTTAGTAAGGTCGACTTAGTAAAGTCGACCTAAATTTCTAAGTGTAGACATAGCCCTTGGGTGTATTGCAGGGTGATCCCAATACACTCTCAGTCCTGGATTCTCCCTCAGAAATGTCTGTCTTGTAATGTCCAGCTCCCTCCTGGAGGGTCAAATTATATTAAGTCCATTATTCCTTGAAGAGAATAATATACACATAGCTTGCTACTCTAAATGAAGTTATCCAGACAGTTCAATTTAAATAGAACAAGTTTATTAACCACCAAGAGGTTGATTTTAGTGAATACAAGCAATGAGGCATTAGAGTCAGAAATGGTTACAAGAAAAAGATAAAATGTTTTCTAATGCCCACTGAACAAACTATATTAGATTTAAAGCAAAATTTCTCACCATATGCTTCCAATAGCATTACTCACCAAACCGTTCAGGTCAGAATCCATCTCTCACAGTCCAATAGCTATTCCCTTTGTCTTCTCAAGTGCAGAGAATGAAATGGGCTGTGGGATTGTCTTGAGGTATTTGCCCCTTGCTTTATATAATTCCAGTCCCTCTTTGACAAGCATTTCCAGCTGAAAATGAAGAGACAGGTAGTCTGGTGGAAGAAGGAGACCGCATGCTGTTTTTTGACAAGAGGCAAATCCCTTTGTCCCTGTTCCTGTTTCTTGCCACAGAATGGCCACTTGACAGGTGATGGCCCATCAGATTTGCTGACACCTGGCTGGAGCATCAAGCTGCCCTTTCTTTTGAGAAGCTGGTTTAGCTACTCCCCAGACTTAACAGGGAAACACTTCAGTCATGTTTTCAGTTTATGTTCATAACTTGACACATAATGTTGCTACATGCATTTTACCATGATATGGCTAATCAGCAAGTTATGAGTTTTCAAATCAGACCTCACAAGTTGTATTTGTACAAAGATTATTACACTCATGTGTAGGGTGCGAATACAGGAGTGCATTCTGTCACAAGAACATACTAATTCAGGGTCTCTGCTCTGCTTTTTGGCATCCTGACCTGAGGTTTGCACTCACATTCATGAGCCAAACCAACCAGTGCGCATGCAGCTTACAGGCATAAGCCCTATGACCCTTACCAAATACCTATAAAAATCAATGGACAGTCTTCCATTAAACTCCACCTGGTATTAGACCAGTTCTTTAGTGAAGATTCCTTTTTGTAATATTAAATGCATCAAATTGATTATTTCTATAGCACTACAGAATTAGAGACATACCTTGCAGGCTCTCATGGTAGTCTAAGTGTTCTCAGTGGACTGCCTATGTAAATTAAGGAAACCTACTTATAAAGAATGTTTGCTGCTATACAAATTTGTTTATACAACTGTCTACACGAGCACTTATATCAGCAAAACTTTAATCTTTCAGGGATGTGAAAAAACACACCCTTGAATTACATAAGTTTTGCTGGCATCAGTGCTCATATGCAGAGCTGTACTTTGGGGGGGGGCCCAATGGGGCAAGCTCCCCGGGCCCCACGGTAGCGTAGGCTCCGTGCTGGCCCACTCCCAGTGGGGCAGTGTGGGACCCATGACGCAGCTCTCCCCTCTGGCCGCGCTTTGCCCTGCTCCCCTGCCTTTGATTTTGCTGATATAGTCAGTCAGACGTTTCTTTTCACAGAGGCTGCATTTAGTCTTCCACTTTCAGGTATAATAAATAATGTAGAAGCTTTCCTAAAACTCTGCATAGTTCTGTCAGGCTTCAACCGTGTATACACTTACAACCTTACAGTGGCACAGCTGTACCGATACTCTTGTGCCACATTATGCCGGGGGACAGCTCTTCCATTGACATAATGCATCTGCTGTCTGGGCAAGGGACATGTACCCCATAAATGCCCTCACTGCAAGAATTTAACCTTGAGGGCAAAGAAAGATAGAGAGCTGCGCCTGAGGATGATCCAGTTAGAAAAATCCCTTTGGCCAGCCTCTGATCCTGGACAAGGATCTTCCTTGAGGCAAAGGGGCAGGGAAGAGAGCCTCCTTGGAAAAAGCCCACACCACCAAAGCCAGGGGCTATATACAAACCACTCAGCTCCATGACAGCAAAGGCACTGAGCAATAGAAATGCTGGTGCGGAGTTTAGGTCCAACACCTCTATGTCCTCCTGCTCTAGAACCCGAAAGGGCTCATCGGCACCAACTACAGCAGCACTGGCAGGCAAAGCGGTGCTGCAGATGAGCATGGATCTTGGTCCAATGCCGGCACCAGTGCAGGCAGATGCCATGGTACCACAGCAGCCGGCAACTGTCCACAGCACCAGAGCTTCTACCGGCACCGCAGACAGTATCGCAGACAGCACCGGACCTCGCAGCCCAGAAACAGGGTGGCAAGAGAAAACAAAAGACCAAACACATAGAATTGGCAGTTCAGATCCCCCTTTCCCACCCCCCACCCCCCCACGCACCAGCCAGAGGGAGTATGTCACCTCTCTCCCACTCAGATGAAGAAGAAGTGATTCCTGATGCCTTCACCCCAGGGTGCCGATCTCCAAGTAAACAGGCAGCACCTAGGTCATCAAGGAGATACAAAAAGGCCAGTGCAACTAATCCGTGGTTCCCACCACCATGGATGCACAAGCACCGTTCCCACAATAGCAGAGTTGGGACACATGGTCCTCATATATGAGGGCTTACAGCAGACAATCTGGCTACTATGGGGATGCAGCATCCATATCAGGCTCATCTCTCGCCCTAACGTAGCCTGATTCCGAAATCCTGGATGAACCTGTAAACAATTTAGACCAGGACCAGAATAACTAGGCACATAACTTAGCAGAGACCATTCTCTCGCCTCACGACATCAAACACTTTCAGGAGCTATTCAAGAGGGTAGCTCAAGACCTAGAAATACTAGATAAAGAAGTACAATCTAATCACAAACTCCTTAGGATTTTACACAAAGCAACACCATCCAAAATAGCTCTACCCATGAATGATGCCATTATGGATCCTGCTAACGCCGCATGGCAAACTCTGGCGACAGTTGCTCCAACTAGCAAACATGCGGACAAGAAGTATTACGTACAGTCTAATAATAATGAGTACCTGTTTGCACACCCAGCACTGACTTCACTAGTCGTAGAAGCAGTGCAACAGAGAAGTAGACAAGTACAGAACAAGTCAACAATGCAGAATAAGGAGTGGAAGAAAATGGATACATTTGGATGGAAGGTATACTCTTCTGCCACACTACAGTTGAGAGTCGCCAGTTACACGGCCCTGTTATCCAACTACAATCACAGTACATACTCTAAATTGGTAACCTTCCTAGAGGCAATCCCAGAGGACAGGAGAGAACAATTCCAGTCCACTATTAGGGAGGGGCAGCTTATATCAAGGACGGCCCTACAAGCACACATCTCGAAGAACATCAGTTACTGCTCGGTTGAGCAACCTCCATTTTTAATTTCCTGCTCTGCCACAGACATCCTGTGTGACTTTGGCAAGTCACTTAAACCCAGAGCCTCAAAAGTATTTAGGCTCCTATCTCCTATTGATTTCCTCCCTTTAGATGGTCTAGGCCTTAGTCTCTCTATAAAAGTAGCTTAGATTGATCTATGATCATTGTTTGCGCCTGTGTAACTATATTAGCTACTCCAGTGTCCCTCATATTAATTACCTTCATTCAACGCCCCCACTCTGACAAGACGTTTCTTTCCCAAAGTCTTTCAGAGTTAATCTGTCAGGGCAAGAAATTAAAAATCCAAAATAATCCACAGCCGTGAACAAATATATTTTGTGTTTGATGCATGTTACCTTTTTTGTTTAACTTGTAAGCCTCTATGGGTAGGGACCATGTCTGTTTGTTATATAACCTCAGGGATACTGGTGGTATTTAAAAAGGGCCCAGATCTTTGATTTTGAGATAAGCAGGATTGGAACCCTAAATAATCAGTTCCGTTTCCAGTCCTAAACTATTTTAATATCAGATCCTCGCTCTATTCATGCTGTTCCTAAGAACACTGCCGTTTTAGAAGGAAGATGAACTTGTGTAAACATGGGGCATGTGAGTGGAAGTTATTCCTTTCTAGCATCCCCTTCTTTCCTCCCAGTTAATATTTTTTATTTTCCTCCTCAAGTATTTTGGAATTGCACTTTCACTGTGGTGACCCATGTCTCCTTAGCTGGGCTTCTTAGGAGATTTTTGGAGAAGGATTCACCATAACCAATCCAGCCCTTGAAGGTGTGAGAGACTGTTTTTAAATAAAATAGACCATTTGAAAAGGAAGCTATGCAAAAACATGGTAAACTTGATACTGAACTGCTGTCTATAAAGACAGTGCCCCTCTTCTTCATGAGCAAATGTGAACTTTGGGGAAAGGGAGAAAATAGGTAAGGTAAAATCCTGAACTATTTTTGTTGTGGGGCATAGGAAGGAAGAGAGGGTGCATAGGGTGGGCTGCAATAAATGAGGTCCCAATGGCTTAATTTAAATATATCACTTTGAGGAAGTGAGTACCAACAGATGTTTCACGTGCAATTGTTTTCTCAAGTTTCATCTTGACTGAAGACACTATACTATCCTAACATTATTCTATTGTGTCAATTAGTGCAGTGGACATCCCTTTCAAGCTGTTGTATTGCCCTCTGATTTGCAGTTTTTGCCAGGGATAAGTCATCTTTAACTCTTGGAAGAACAAAGAAAATGGTAAGGTTCAGCTTCCACTTTGAGAATATACTTAGAACTCTCTTTAACTGAAACTGCGTCATGGGTGAAAGAGGGACTTTCCTTCCCAACACCAATTTCATAATTTGTGATAATGATTATGTGACGCTGTCAGGATTTAAGGAACCATTTATGATGTTATTTTGTATTATTTTATAATTGTTATAATCCATAGGAACTATGCCATGTTTGATGTCAATAGAAAGGTAATAATTTGTGGGAATGATCATATAGTTTGTGTAGGATTTGTATTCATATTAGAAGTTAGAAATGTGATTGTTAAATTTTAACTTGTGTAAGGTTGGGAAAATGCCCCAGACTGAATGTCTGCCCAGCCATTGTCTCCTTAAGGGCCTATTAAGGAAGCTCCTCAGATAACAGGATAAAGAAGAAAACCTGTTGAGCCACTAGGACTTAAACATGTGACTCAGCTCCAGTTGGATTGGAGAGAACCGCACACAGCATGGAGAAGGCCAGAGATGATATAAGGCAGCAAGTCCAACTCCATTTTGCTTTCA
>ML686006.1:9975109-10024764 GCA_007922175.1 Pelusios castaneus
ACAATGGTTGTTCACACCCTCCCATCTAAGGCATTTGTCCAGAAGGACACAAGTTAAAGTATGGATATAACATCAAATTCTTAACTTCTAATCGAAATAGAATTCCTAGACATAAACTATATAATCATTCCCAGCAAATTACTACCTTTCTATTGATACCAAACATGACATAGTTCCTATGGATTATAGCATTTATGAGATATCCATAGAAAATAATCTCATAAATGCTTCCCTAAATCCAGACGTTTTCACACTGTGCCCACATGCCCTGCCCTTTGGGGGGCATGCCAGGCTCCCCCTGTTACCCTCCCTCCGGCAGGGAGGGCATTGGTGTAGTCCTGGGGTAGCCCTAAGTCGACTGAGGGCTACCCCAGGGCTACACTAGCTTAATTCGACTTTAGAAAGTCGAGTTAAGCCTTAGGTCGAGTAGAAAGGTGGTTTAATAAAGTTGACTTAATTTTCATTAAGTCGACTTTATTTTCCTTACGTCAACTTAAGCAAGCTGCTTAAGTTGACTTAAGCAAAGTGTAGTGTAGATGCAGGGCACATTAAGTCGACTTAAGCCAAGCTTAAGTTGACTTAATTTACCAGTGTAGACGCAGCCAAGGAGTCCTGTGGCACTTTTAAAGACTAACAAATGTATTGGTGGCATGAGCTTTCATGGGAGAAAATCCCACTTCGTCAAAGCATCTGATGAAGTGGGATTTTCTTGTATGAAAGCTCATGCGACAAATACATTTGTTAGTCTTTAAAAGTGCCATAGGACTCCTTGTTTGTTTTTATAGCAAAAAAGGAAATTAACCCACAACTAGGGTTACCAGGACATGTCCTCCTTTTTACCTTCATGTCCTCTGTCTGGCAGGCATTTTAAAAATACGTGATTTTGTCCAACTTTTTACTTATGATTAAAATTTCAGTTTTTTTATATGAAGCTACCGTATACGCTCGTGTATAAACTGAGAATTTTAGGGTCCAAAATATGCCTGAAAAGCTGGGTTCAGCTAATCTGTGGATCACAGCCAAAACCAGGGCAGAACGCTGAGTTCCAGTGTGTTCCGCCCAGGGGTCCAGCAAAGCGGCAGACTCAGGCTGAACATTTGTTCCGCCCAGTCCTGCTGCGGCCAGGCTGGGGAGTCTCAAACCTCCCACTCTGATCATGTTCAGACAGAGCGTGCTCAGGGCAGAAGGGGCCTGGCCCAGAAGCGGCTTTGCCGGCCACCGCTGCAGCTCTGGGCCGCCAGCCAGGTAAGGGGGGCTGGGAAGGGGCCACGGGGAGCAGAGGAGCAGGGAAGGGGCCACGGGGGGGACAATGACAGAGGAGTGTGGAAGGGGCCATGGAGCGGGCAGAGGATCATGGAAGGGGCTGGGGGGGGGGGGCTGCGACGGGGGGCGGAGGCCCGTGGCAAGGGCGGGGGGGGGGGGAGGGCAGAGGATCGTGGAAGGGACTGCAGGGGCGGGCAGAGGAGCAGGGAAGGGGAATACTAAATACTAAATTTTCTCCATGCCCTCCTTTTCGTACTTCCCTGTCCTCCTTTCCATGCTTTGGTATATGGTAACCCTACCCACAACCTCCTCCTCTCCATTTCCATTCTTGCAGCTGGTGAGTTACAGTTAGTTTATTTTGCTGAAACAACAATTCATGCTTCTCTCTGAACTATTGTTTCAAATTGATCATAGACTAAAAGACAGACTGGTCTTAGTCTTCAGAAATAACGAGTGGGGATTGCTTAAGTGAGACACTGTGTAAAATATACAGCAGGCATATTGTGTTATTTTGAGGGTGTTCAATGGGGAAATTTCACAATATTTGAGAGCTAAAAACAGGTGGAAGGCTATCTGTCTGGGGGTTGCCAACGGAACAAGCTGTTAAGCAACATTGCACATCAAAAATAGAAAATGTACTTCTTGCCTTCTCCTCAGGATTTCCTGCCTGCTTGCTTGCTAAACCTTCTTTTGAAAAGGCCTCTCAAAACAAGATCTGTAGTAGAGCACTCACTGAAAAACCGGAGCACCAAGTCTAATTTTCCCACTGATTAATGATAATAACAATTAACAATTGTTATTTAATTAACAATTTTTATCCAGGGATCTCAAATCACTTTTAATAGTTGTATTCTTACAGATGGGGAAATTGACACACATTAAGTGATTCCCATAAGACCACACAGCAAACCAATAGCAGAACTAAGAACAGAAGCCGGGTCTTCTGGCTGTTAATCTAGTAATTTATTCACTAAATTGTGCTACCACTTCATCAATACAAAACTGCTGATGTCTAAAGAATGATGTTTATTTATGAAGATATTTGTGTCAAATTTGGGAGGCTGGGGCGTAAGGTTCTGAATTTGGGACTGAAGAGTATTGAACCCACATAGGAGGCTTAACAAAGGCATTCCTGAGTCTTGATCGTCAATAGAAACACCCCTGTCATCCAAAATGATTTTTTTGTTGTTGTTTTTATTCAGTGTGTCCCTAACTCTACAAGATAAGAATTTCTGATACAAAGAAGTGATGGTAGATCATCTGCTAACCTTAAATTAGTGATTTTTTTTTTTCTGAATTGGTTGGGGTTTTTTTTTCTTTCTGTTATTAAGGTACATAGCTAGTAACAAAACTTCTCAGTGGAAGCAAATCTGGTAAATAAGGCTTTTTGAAGAGATGACAGTGACAAAAAATACATTTTGACAGTGCAGTTTCAGAAAAAAAATTGAGAAAAGAAAGGATTGGGTTTTTTTGTTTGTTTGTTTGGTTTCTTTGTTTGTTTGTTTCTAAATCTCTATATTACAGATGGCTGGGATTTTTAGAAAACAATTGCAACCAATTCATATAACGTCTGCAAATCTGTGAATTTGCAAAACTAAAGACACTGGCTCAAGCTTCAGTTTCAAAACATTTTCCCTGACTGTTCCGTCCCCTTTATCTTTACCGTTCTCATCACAGTAATGGCTGCTCACCTGACACACCAGTACCAATTATACTAGTATTCTACTAAGATGTGTCAGCTGTGAGACTGAATCTGAAAGTACCTGCTGTTTATATAGCAAAAAATACAATCCATGGTCTGCTTTTTTCTTACACATACTGTAGTCTACTACATTTTACAGACAATGACAGTCTTTTGTAAGCACTCTATCAAACATAGGTCATTTTTTCCTAAATGTTTTTTCTGCTTTTGCTTTATTAATTGAATAGTTACTTTTTCATTGAAATGCCCCAATGGAAACATTTAGTCTTATTATTTATTCTTATCTCTTATTTAACCATAAGGGACTGGGAAAAAAGCTCCTGAAGCAGAAAGCATATGAGTTTTAAGTCTTTTGTTTTCTTATTATCCTGTGAGTCTGCCAAACTAGGCTCAGGAAATCACAACTCCCTGATATTTCAGGTCCTCATATTTATGTGAAAGACCTTCATTTCCTTAGAAATAATGCTTTTGGGTGCTCTGTGTATGAGGAAATCAAAGTTCATAATTAAATGTTTGAATATATGGGGGACTTTATCTCCATAGCTTCACTGTTGCCGAAGAAAAGCATTTAGGGAGATTTATAAAAAGGAGTTAGGCACATAACTGTCATTTTAGGCACCTAAATCCAGTATCAGTTCTCACTGGGATTCACAAAACTCCTGTCCCACTTCTCCTGCCTGTGCCTAAACTCACATGGCATCTACGTTTTTGCAGAAAAAACTCCCTCTGCTACCATTGGATTTGAACATGGCTCTGTTATTTCTCGGAGTTGTCCCCTAACCACTGAAATATAGAATATTTTGATACAAATGATCTTCATTCTCTCCTACTGAAGCTGTTTCTCTACAAATTAAATACTGAAAGAGTCACTGGGCCTAAGTAAGAGCAAGAGAGAGAGAGCACAGGTTGGAGAATGACTTTCGCTCATGGTTAGAGCATTCATTTGGGAGGTGGAAGTCCAGGCCCCCTGTAGTATCTCAGAGCTAGACACAAGTCTAAGGAAGCACCCATACCCATGAGGTTCCCAGTAGTCTCCTGTGCCAGTCATGCAGGCTGACTGAAGGACTCCCAGGAGCAGAGCTGACCATACATGATATTGAGTTAGTAATTAGAGCTGTGTCATAGCTAAGGCCTGCCAGCCACTGGCCCATGACACTGTTGGACCCCACTCTTGGCCCTGGACACCCACAACAGAGCTCTTGATAGGGTCTCTTCTTCCTGAGACAGCAAAGGTAACAAATGAAGCTCCCCCTCTGGCCTCAAATGAACGATATTGCCAGCTTTATTGCAGCCAGGCATCTCAGCCCAGGATTGGGGGCGGGGGTGTTCATAAAATGTTCACAAAAAGGCATATGTACCATTCCCACATGGATAAAGATGGTTGGAAGGAAGGGAGGGTGGCTGAAGAAGGAACATTGGACTCCGAAAGGGAATTTTAGTGGGTTAGGGCCATACACCCTCAATTTTTGTAAATATTGGGAAACAAAAGACAGGCATAACAATAAGTAAACTTATTTTTGTAATCCTCATCAGCCCATCTGCCTGTTTCGCCAGCCATGGTTTGCAAAATGTCTTGCTGGGCAATGCCATCCAAACAAAGGAGTAAGAGTGGCGGTATAGATTATGTTTATTGGTAGACTGCATGCTCTTCAGGGGACCCAGAGTGGGATGGGTGAGAATGTGTCTATCTGTATGGTCTGTAAGGCAACTAGCATACCATAGTCACTATACATAAAAAAATAATAAGTCAAAGGCCTTGAGTAAAGACTTCCACACACTATAGTGTCATTGCAGGAGCTGGCAGTGCATCAGCTTCTGCTTTCAGGAGATATTCAAGCATGGAAGAGAGCCTGCACAAAAAGATGCATTAATTTTTCCATTGCTTTTCCTTGGGACTGATGTGTAGGTCATGGTGTTGGTAAGACGCTACACTTCCCTCTGGTCCCATCCTCAGTCATGGAACACTAACCCTGCAGAAGGCTACTGGAGAGGCAGGGTTGGCCAGGGCCACAGTGGTAGCTGACCATCTCCCCTGTAGAGGATACCCTTTATACAGGAAATATGGGGGAAGCAATCAGGCTCCTTGTTATTAATTTCAGATCAACATATAGACACTTTGGGGGTTTTTTTTGCCAAACTAAACTAACATGGCTACCCCTCTGGAAAAAAGCCATATTAGTTGACTAGTAAAGTAACTCAGATTCCAAATAATCATAGAGAAAAGATCATAAAAAATCCATAGGTTCAAATCAGTTTGCTTAAACTATTTGTGAAACAATTATGAACAATGTCTACATTTGAAGAAGACAAGTTAGCAATGGAAGAGAGAAATACATTTATCAAATATATTATTTATTATGAATTGTTTGTCTAGCTCTACCGAAGAGCACACCTTTGTTTGATTAATATGTCTGATGAATTTTCATTACAGTACACAACACGGTTCAGAATTACCTTTAACAATGTCTTTTTATGTGTCTGTACAGCACCTAGCACAATGGGTCCTCAGCCTGAGTTGGACCTTTGGGAACCACCATGAGACAAATAATAAACAATGCTTGTAAGTTGGTCTAGTGGGCAGTTTTGCAATAACACGGTGATCGAAGTTTACATTAAAATTTGATACTTCGTGAACAATACTTCCTCGGTTTCTAGGGCTATTATGTCAAGTTGTTTCAGTTCATGACCATCTGTTCAGTCTTCCCTGCTAGGGATGGGTTGAGCTGCGGTGGAAGCAGAATGTTCAGCCTCTTGCTTAAAACAAGTACATCACTGTTCAATGATTCTTGGCCACACAATGTTGATGGTCCATGAACACAGACATGACGGTCTCCTTTGGTTAAGGAAGAATTGCCATTGTATAAGTCCTAAGGCAGGCCTTGACAAATATGCACACACCTAGGGTCCATCTCCTGAAGCGCCAAGGTGTGCGGCAATGAAGGGGCCCCCCAGCCGCTGAAAAACACCATCACTGTCATTTCTTTTGAACGCAGCATGGTGCACAAAAGATCCCCCACCACTGGGGTTGCTTTCGGCAGCGGGGGGCAGAGGGAGGAGGCAGCACTTAAAACTGCCAGTGACACTAGCTCTATTTTAGGCACCAGGTGGTGTTCGCCTCCATAGCTACCCCAATGCAGCTAAGCACCAGGGGTACGTCTACACTGGAGGCTCTGTTAAGTCAGCGTAGAGAGCCCACGCTGAAAATTCCAGTCGACTGCCAGCGTCCACACCGGCAGGTGTTAGTTCCACGGAGGAGTGGTGCGTTGTGGGTAGCGGTCCCACATTGCACTGGGGCCTGAAGGCAAATTAGGTCAACTTAAGGGCATTCCCCATCTACACTGGCTTAAGTCGATTTAATAAGGTCGACTTAAGCGTTAAGTTGACCTTCAGAGGTGGTGTTATTAAGTCCACTTAAGGAAGCGCTTAAGTCGACTTAATAAGCACCCAATGTGGATGCAGCGGTCTGTAGGTCGACTTAACCATTCTTAAGTCAACCTAAGGCTCCAGTGTAGACGTACCCCAGGGCAAAATCTTGGGCTTCATGGCAACTGGGATTTGTCAAGCCCTGGTTTAAGGGCTGATGGTTAAGTAGAGAAGGCAAATTAAGAAATGCATAAAATGTTGGCAACCCCAAAGAGTCCCGCCTAGCAAAAAAACAACACAGATCATGCTATGAAAAACCTTCATTTTTGACTTCAAATGAAGCAACTATTTAAATCTTCACTTACTTATTAAATAATTATTTTTATACCTTTCTCTTTTACTTCCAAGTCTTTCTCTCCTTTGTGAGTAGTTTTGATGTGTTAGCCTCATTTTTATGTTTAATGTTGTTTTGTCTTTTCTACTATTGTGCTTTAGTCATACTCATTCTCTTTCGTAAGTTCTTGATAACTAATAGCATTTTCTATATATGGCAAAAATCTCAGTTTCGGTATATAGTAACTGCTACCTTGAAGGATGTGAAAGTGTTTTAAAAAAGCTTCATAAACACACTAGCTGTTTTAGCTTAGATATATTACACAATGTTTTCGGACGGGGGAGGGGGAAATTATGTAGGCAGAATGTAATTATCCAAACTGATAATCAGTCAAGACACAGAAACATACCCCTAGTTTTGCAAAATAATTCCATGGGATGTTTAATTAACCATAAATGGTCTGGGCCTTTATTTTCCCTCCTCATCAGACAGATGTGTGGCTCGTATTTCCCAATTTTCTAGTTTTGATCTTCCCCTTTAACTCCCTCTCACTTCCTGTGTTGTGGAGACTTCTGCAAAGAAAATTGTGCTTCATTATTAACTCTGGAATATTCTCTCTCATCATTACAATGCTTTTTTGGATTTGTTTTAGATGATGAAGTATGTCATGCTAACTATTCAGTCTTTTATCTATATTGCTTAAAAGGAGATCCTGAAGGCAAATTTTGTTCCAGTCTATTACACAGAAGAACACTTAGGAAAGTGTGCATTTTCTTCAGTGTTGTTCTTCATTTCTGCAAGTAAGTGATTAAATCCTTCTGCTGAAACTCACAGTTTAACAATTTTTCTTTAACACAAATGTATTTGACTAGCTTTTACTCTCACTCTCTCTCTTTGTGTGTGTGAGAGAGAGAGACAGAGAGCGAGAGACAGTAATATCTAGGAATGTTTATACAGGAGTAGTACATTCTGTGTCAAATTTCTTATGTCTCAGGATATGCTCACATCAAGTTTGTAATATATATGATTTGTAGCATAGCGTCCACAAACAATTGTCATACTGAAGCTGAAATCAGGGCATATTTTGAATCACAATTGAATAGTATATGTATACAGTTACACACACATATAAGGTGGGGACTGTCCTGGGGGCCTTTACACAGAACCAGATCCTTTGACACTCAAAAATGGATCAGAGGAATTAAACTCTGAGGCTCTGCAAAAGGAATTTCCTCCAAATTCTGCCATAAAAGGAAGGTGATAGCATTTGCACTTCTGAGAATAGTGGTTCTTCCTCCAAATCTGTGACAGTCAGTTGAGGATCTGCTGGAGATGCTCAACCATTCACATGGACAAGGCTTTCAGAAATGTGTGCCTAAAGCTAGCTTGCTAAATAGGTGGCCCAGTTTTCAAAAGTGCTGAGAATCTAGTGCCTCTCATTGAAGTCAGCTGCTAAAGGATGAGTCCTTTTGAAAATCAAACCACTTTTTATGAGTGTAAATATGGATTTAGGAGCTTAACTTTGAGCACTTATTTTGGAGATCATTGCCTTGAGATTCTGCATTCACTTCAGGTCCCATCTCCCTGACAGAATTGTTTTCATGGGAGTTACTAAGCACTAATTAAAAACTCAATACAAATGAGTTAAAAATCTCAAGATTTGTAGGTGTGTATAGATTTTGTAAGTGAGTGTATGGTGTGATATGATTTTTTAGTATATTTTTCTTGATAAAGAAAAAGTTCAGGACCTCAAACACTGCTGAGGCACTATCCCCTCCCCCATCTCTAATTAATGGGTCTACTTTCTTCCAAGTATGTCCAAGACACAGGACATACTTCAGTAACTAAAGAAAGGACAAAAAAAGTCATCACAGGGAATCGCCTCAACAAGAGTTCTTAGTAATAAGGACTACTGTGATTCCAGGAATTTATAAATAGGGGAATATCAGGTAGCAGTAGGGAAATGATCTTGCCTCTATATTTGATTGATAAGTTTGCTACTAGAATACATGCTTAGTTGTGGTGTCTGCACTTCAAGAAGGATGAAGAAATACTAGAGAGAGTTCACTGGACACCACAGAAATGATCCAGGGGCTGGAAAACAAGGTTTACGATGTATGGTTTAAACAAGGGTTCAACTTTTTCACCTTATTGAAGAGAAGGCTGAGAGGTGACTTGATTACTGCCTCTAGGCACTTACACATGAAAAAGATATCAGCTAATACGGGGGTCGGTTTTCAATCTTACAGACAATATCCAGTGGCTGAAAGGAAAGTTTAGACAAATTCAACCTTGAAATAAAATATGGTTTCCTAGCTGTGAGGGTGATTAAACATTAGCTATCACTTGTAGTCTCACAGGCTATGTTTACACTTGGTAATTTAGGTCGACTTTAGCTAAGTCGACTTAGCATGTCCACACTATAAAATTAAGTCGAATTAGGGAGAAACTTATAAAGTCGACCTAGAGCGTCCACACTGGATGCCTAGGTCGACTTCTAGGGGCTAGGTGGACCTGGGAGAGGTCCACAGTGGCAGGGGGGGCACCCCTTGCCAATTGCCAGGGTGCTCAGCTTTTGCCCCATTGTACCTGGGTACAATGGGGCAAAGGGGGACCGGGCCCATGGCCGGGCAGAGGGGCAGGGGGGGGGGCCCAGGCCAGGCTCCCCCTGTGCCCCCCCCCCAGCAGGGAGGGCAGTGGGGGAGTCCTGGAGAGCCCTAAGTCGACTTAGAGTCGACTTAGGGCTACTCCAGGTCTACACTGGCTTAAATCAACTTTAGAAAGTCGACTTAAGCCAAAAGTCGACTTAAAATTTATAAAGTTGACTTAATTTTTCCTTAAGTCAACTTAAGCAGCTGCTTAAGTCGACTTAAGGGAAGTGTAGTGTAGATGCAGAGTAAATTAAGTCGATTTAAGCAAGCTTAAGTTGACTTAATTTACAAGTGTAGACGCATCCTAAGACTTATTTCTGTCTCTCTAAGGGTACGTCCACACTGGATCCTTAGGTTGACTTAAGGAAGGTTAAGTCAACTACAGATTCCTGCATCCACACTGGGCTTTTATTAAGTTGACTTAAGTGCTTCCTTAATTTGACTTAATAATAACACGTCTTAAGTTCGACCTAAGGCTAACTTGACCTTATTAAGTCGACTTAAGCCAATGTAGACGGGGAGTGCCCTTAATTCGACCATATTGGCCTCCAGGCCCCGGTGCAATGTGGGACAGCGACCCACAATGCACCACTCCTCCATGGAACTAGCATCTGCCAGTGTGGATGCTGGCAATCAACTGGAGTGTTCAGTGTGGACTCTCTAAGTCAACTTAATAAGGTTGACTTTAAGTAGACTTAAAGTTGATCTTGTTAAGTCAACTCAACAGAGCCTCCATTGTAGACATACCCTAAAAGACCTGCTTTAATCTAGCTTCTGGAAGAAATTCTGTAGCCTGTATGTGTTGAGATTAGTTGAGGGAGAGGGGTTGGTCTGGAATGGATGGCCATGGTGGTCCCAGCTGTCCTTGGAGCTATTAATGTGTGGATCACTTTATTCATCTCTTCCTTTATGTACCTTACTGAGAATTCGATTGCCTACACAGCCTTGTAGCTCTGCACTAAGATAATGGATCTAATCCAATGTTTCTCAACCAGATTAGATAGTTTCTGTGAAACACTGATGTGCTGCAGACAAAGTGCAGATGTTCTGTGACCCACCCAGACCTCTCCCCATTGGGGGGCTGAGTGGGGAGAGGGAAGGAGCAATTTAATGCCCCAGCTGCAGCAAAGTTTCCAGGTGCACAGTGAAGCTTTGCTGTGGCTGGGGCATTTTAAATCTCCTACCACTGTTATTGGCTTTTTGAAGAACATTTTCTTCAGGTGTTCTGCCTGAAGTAATTAAAAACTTGAAATGTTCCCTGGTCCACTAAAGATTGAGAAACACTTATCAGAACTCATTCTTCAGGATTTCAGCTGGTTGCCTGAAGGGGTCAGGAAGAATTTGGTTTCTTTGATGCATAACTACCACTATAGTTTATCACCTTCCTCTGAAGCATTAGAGATCACCCATTCCACAAGATGGAATACTGCTAGTTGTCCTGGCCCAGTGCTCTGTGGTAGTACAGAGAATCCTTTCTCACAGATACTGGGCTAGTATGCCTTGCTCATATGCTCTGGGTCCAGCAGATCAATAGATTTGGGATCTGAAAGGAATTTCCCACCAGGTCATATTGTCAGAGACCTGTGGGTTTTTTGGCTTCCTCTGCAGCATGGCACTGACTGCCAGTGTCACCATGGCATTTCTCACTTAATTAATTCCCAGACACTGTACAGGTTGATCTTGTGTAAAATTTAACTTTAATTTGATCACTTTAGCACATGTTAAAGGCACACTGCTATGTCTATAGTAGGCTGTTAATACATGCTGGCTATATATTCCAGCTAAGACTTTCAAAATCCTCATCTAATCAAGTGATGATAACAGGAGAAGTAGTGCAACGGAGACATCACAAGAACCAAGAAAGTGAAAATTGAAGTGAAAGGATTTTTAGTCAGACTATTAAAACTCTTGGTTTGTTTTATAAACATCTATTTATTACCAATGACTAATTCACCTTTTGGATAAAGGAAGCACCTGTTAAAATTTCACACCTTGATAACCTTTTTTAGGTAAAGAGCTAAAAACATACAATAGTGTGATTGAGTGGCAATTAAACAAAACCAAGGCAATGCTTATAACAGGTCAAAATTTTATAATGACCTTCTCACTCAAAGAACTTAAAACCTGCTCAGAAATGGGGCTTTCTAGATTCTGTTAAAAATTTATTCCATTCTGGGCAGCATACAGTATATGCACAACAGTAATAAAATATGTGAAATTATGTTATTTCTCAATTTTTATAATAATCACAAATTACTTGTATACTATACCAGTAGTATGTTTTGTTTGTAGTTTTGACACACACTTAAAAAAAATTATTAAGATTACAATGTGAAATATTGTATGCACTTGTCATCAACAATCTACAGACACCATTGATTCACCTGTTTCTTTTTATTTAGGTGAATATGGCTACCATACTCTACAATTTGTTCTTCTTACTCCTCCTGATTCAACCTGAGTTTGGTCTTTCTGTTCGTCATCAATGGATTTCTAAGGACTTACCTTGCAAAATAAAACCAGACCAAAATAACTCTTCAATTCTACTTGATTGCAGTAAACAAAAGCTGAGGGCAATTCCCCAGGAAATATACATAAATGTTACTGGCTTGGTATTGTCTTTTAACTGGATTGAAGAGATTTCTAAAAAGGATTTTTACAAATTTAAGGATCTGACTTCTTTTAAATTAAACTGGAACTGGCATGTTAAACCAAAAGAATCTAATTTTGATTTGTTTCCCAAACCTCTACAAATATTAGATGCAACTTTTTCAAATTTAAGACACTTAAAGGAAGTACAACTTAACGGCAATCAGCTAACCGAAGTGCCTACAGGGATTTCACCTAGTGTAACTTCGCTAAGTCTAAAGTACAATAAAATAGTTACTATTAGGAAGACTAACTTCAAAGACCTCACAAAATTGAAGGAACTTTATATAGACAAGAACTGTTATTATGGTAATAGCTGTGCAAAATCTTTCCACCTGGAAGATGGGGCTTTTTCAGCACTCACCAGTTTGACTGTGCTGTCACTTTCCTACAACAACTTGACCCGAGTGCCATCCAAACTGCCTTTCTTGCTCGAAAAACTTTATTTGAGTCATAACAAGATAAAGAACATCAGTCAAGATGATTTTAAGCAACTAGTTCATCTAAAAGTTCTTGATTTAAGTGGGAACTGTCCAAAATGCTACAATACACCTTTTCCATGCGAACCTTGCACTGGAAACTCTGCCATTCAAATACATCCATTGGCTTTCCAGAATCTGAAAAAATTAAAGGTTTTGATTCTATCCGGCATGTCACTTACTAGTGTACCTGCGATTTGGTTTCAGAACATGCCAGAACTTGAGGTGCTGCAGCTTGCATCCAACTTCTTATGGAAAGAAATAGCTACTGGAGAATTCTTACAGAATCTATCTTCTTTAGAGGAACTTGATCTATCTTTCAACTCCCAGAAACAAATATACTCACGTTATCTAACCCTTTCACCATACTTCTCTTCTCTAGTATCTCTAAAACGACTGCATATTAAAGGTTATTTCTTCAATGAATTAGATAAACTGCATATGGAACCTCTGTTTGGCCTGAAAAAGCTAAATGTCCTTGATCTTGGGATAAACTTTATTAAAAGTGTTGATATGTCTCTCTTTCAGAATTTTAGGAACCTCACGGAAATATACTTGAAAGAAAACAAAATATTCCCACAAACAATAGAAAAGAGTGTTTCTCTAAAATCATTTGAGAAAAAGGACTATTTAATCAATTATCATAGTAAACTAGTGTGGAAAAACAAGCAGAACTCTCCTGCCATATATTCTGACAAAAACACCCAACTGGATTATTACCTTAACCAGCTTTGTATCTCATATGGTAAAGCCTTGGATTTGAGTTTTAACAATATCTTCTTCATTAACCCCAATCAGTTTGAAGGTTTTGAGGATATAGCTTGTTTGAATTTGTCTTCAAATGCCCTTGGCCAGGCTTTCAATGGCACTGAATTTATCCATTTACCTAATCTCAAATATTTAGATCTCTCATTTAATAAATTGGATCTGACCAGTTATTCTGCATTTAAAGAATTACCTAATTTAGAAGTATTAGACCTTAGCTATAACAAGCACTACTTCAGAGGGACCGATATTGCGTATCAGCTGCTATTTATTGAAAACCTTCCTCACTTAAAAAATTTAAACTTAAACTGGAATGAGATTTCTGCACTAGTCAAATTTGAACTGAGGAGTATTTCCCTTCAAAAACTAGACTTCAGAGGAAATCGTCTTCATCTCTTATGGAAAAATGGAGAAATGAATTACATACAACTGTTTAAGCATCTAAAAAATCTGACACATCTTGACATCTCATACAATAAACTTCGAAATATCCCCACTAAGGTTTTCCATAATCTGCCTCAGAGCTTAACTGAATTGTATATAAACAACAACAAATTGCATACTATTAGCTGGGAAAATCTTAGCTATTTTAAATCTTTGAAGTTGCTTGACTTAAGTCAGAACAAATTGAAAGCTATTGATATCCAGTATAACTACACACAGTCCCTCCAAACTCTGCTGCTGAGAGAGAACAAGATTTCCAAAATTGTCATTGGGGTGTCTGAGAAAGTCAGCAGTCTCCTGTACCTGGATTTGAGTTACAACCAACTGCAAGTTTTAAATCAGTCAACTTTCTTATCAGGAATTATGCAACACTTGAAGGTTTTAAAATTAAAAGGGAATCCATTTGACTGCACCTGCAAAAACAGTGAATTCATAAGGTGGCTTCAGAAAACCAAAACTCCAATCTCTCAAGTAGCAAGAAATGTCATCTGCATGATCCCTGAGGACCAAAGACGGCATAGCATTCTCTTGATTGACCTGAATGCTTGTGTTCTGGATGGTGTTGCAGCAATATTATTTAATATTTCTTTCTTCACTATTGTTAGCATTATGCTAACAGCAATTACTAAACATTTGTTTTATTGGGATGTCTGGTACGCTTATCATTTTTGCATGGCAAAAATAAAAGGGTACCAGTCTAAAGCCACAGACAAAGCTCTCTATGATGCTTACATAGCCTATGATACTCGGGATATGTCAGCCACTGATTGGGTAATAAATGAGCTACAATTTCGTCTAGAGGAAAATGGAGACAAGCAAGTTCTGCTTTGTTTGGAGGAAAGGGACTGGGAGCCGGGAAAGCCTGTCATTGACAATCTCGCACAGAGCATCCATCGAAGCAGAAAGACAATATTTGTTCTAACAGAAAGATACGTAAAAACCTGGAACTTCAAAACTGCATTTTATATAGCTCTGCAGAGACTAATGGATGAGAATATGGATGTGATTGTATTTATTTTACTGGAGCCGGTGCTACAGCATTCCCAGTACCTGAGGCTACGGAGGAGGATCTGCAAGAGCGCCATTCTTGACTGGCCTAAAAATCCACATGCTGAAGGCTTTTTCTGGCAAAGACTAAAAAATTCAGTGCTAACTGATAATATCTTGCGAGATGATGGAGTGTATAGCATTTAGAAAGTGGTTATAATAGACAGATTCAGTTTTCCAAAAGTACCTAGTGTTTTTCGGTGTTTCAGTATTTGGGTGCCAAATTTTAATGTACAGATATTTTTCAGGGGAAGGAGTGTTCAGTATTTTCTGAAAGTCTGGCTGCTCTATGATGTCTCCATCTGGACAACCATCACTGGTCACTTTTGAAAATTTTGGCTGGTTTTCTTTAAGTTTAGTGGGATGTATTCTAAGGTATTACTAATAATGTACCTCTTACAGTGCTATATTGTACTGAAGAAAATCTGCTTTATTAAAGTAAAATAGCTAATATAAAACCCTAAAGACAGAATCAGTAATATGTGCAAACTTGCTCCCAAGTACTTTTTCTTCCTATTCCTGTTCTACATTTTTCTGAGGTGGAAGAATTCTCTAATAAGGCAATTTTTGTTCTGATATTCATTTTGTGTGTGTGTGCGCGCGCGCGCATACGTGCGTGCACATAATGTATTTATTGGAACAACTTTATTTCTTGACATTTATATAAATTTGTATTTATAATTAATATCCTATATAATTATATTTATGTTTACATAATAACTGCCTTCAGAATGTTAAGTACTTGAGGCCCTGAGTCCTGTTGCATGTACAGCATGTTTAATCCTTTGGAAAGCATGGTATACATTGATGAAGCTGTGTTCATAGATGCTAGAAATGTTTTAAGAGGTTGATGGCTTCTGTATGTCATTATGTCATTCAGACATCTGTCATTGCTTCTTATTTTTTCTGCTGCACTGTTGTTAATAATAATAATAATAATAATAAATTAATAATAATGTATATTTGAGCCTTATTGATTTTTATATGTTACACGACCTCATATAAGAGAACAGATAGATTGATTCTGACCGCAAGCCTATCCTTCATAATAACCAGTCTTCCTTTTGTTAGATTGCGAACTGTTTTTTTTTTTAGTTCCAAAGGGGTAGCCCTATTAGTCTAGTTCAGCAAAACAAACAGGGTGTCTTGTGGCATTTTTAAAGACTAACACATTCATTCTTTGCGTGAGGTTTTGTGGGAGAAAAATCCCACTTTTTTTGTCCATGAAAGCTCATGTGAAAAATAAATTTGCTAGTCTTTAAAAGTGCCACAGGACTCCTTGTTTGTATTTTCTTTAGAAATGGTTCACAAATGATTTTAAGAGTAAATTTGCAACCGGATATAAAAGTTTATATACATATACAGAGGTAAAAATAAATATCTAACAAAATGTATAAACAGGAACACGCAAGTGTTTTTGATACAGCATTTTGTCTATCCTTGGGTACACAAACAAGTGGTGGGGTATTGATATACTATGAGAGGAAAGTATGGTTTGGTGAAGCAGAGATTTTGACTGGTTTTTGTTGTAGCAATGTTATACATGGATAAGTACATGAATAACTGTTTTACAATTTGCTTGTTGTAGGAAGAGGTGTAGATAATTGGATTTGTTTAGTTTGGGGCAGGGTTCTGCAACCTGCTGCTCCAGAGCCACATCTGGCTCTTTTGCTGCCCCCTTGTGGTTTCAGGCTCCCTGCCACCACGGGACCTTGCGGGTAGCCTGCTCCTGGTTCTGAGCTCCCTTCTGCCAGGGGACCCTGTGGCATGTGCCCCAGACCAGCTCCCTCGGCCAGGAGGCTACACCCATTGTGGTTCTCAAAACACTTGGTTATTGAAGGAATTTTTTTAAATGGCTCTTCCTATTTTTTTGGGTTGCTGACCCTGGTTTGGGGAATCATTATGTGGATGATGAGTTGACAAATTATTGGGCAGTTCTAAGTTAGGGCCATCAATTATTTTTAGTTTCATGTAGGTTTCCACGGAGTGTGAGGGAAAGCCCAACCATACACGAACTGCTCTTGGGACTGTCTACGGTATGTCTTCACTGCAGCATTAGCTCAAGTTATCTACAGCACTAAGGGTGCATCTACACTTAGAAATTAAGTCGATTTAAGGAGGCTTAAGTCAACTTAATTTACTCCGCGTCTACACTGAGCTTTCCTTAATTTGACTTAAGATGCTCCTTAAGTCGAATTAAGGAAAAGTTAGTTTGAATTAAAAACACCTCATTTTAATTCAAACTAGCGCTTAAGTCGACTTTATTCAGTCGACTTAAGCCAGTTGAGACGTGGATTAGTGCCTAGTTGGACCTTTTTAAGTCAACTTAAAACATTAAGTCGACTTAATAAGGCCAAAAAGGGGCCACATCTACACTTGAAAAGTTAAGTCAACTTTTGTTAAGTTGACTTAATAAGGTCCACTTTAAGTCAATGTAAAGTCGACCTTATTAAGCCGACTTCATAAAGTCGACCTAACTTTTCAAGTGTAGACATAGCCTAAGTTAGTTACTCCTCTTGAGCTGATCTATCTTGAATGAAAGCAGCCATAACACAAAACAATACTTGAACTATACAGAATGATTGATTTACCATCAGTGACACAGCTACTTTCTACTGTACTACATAACTAGCTGAAGCAACAGCAGGACTTGGGCTTCGACCTACCCCCCTTTGTGGCCAGCTATCTCTAATTTAAAAGACCACCTAACTCAAGCTACAGGCCTGTATATGTGGCCAGGAGTTGGGTTAGGGGCAACAGATGAGTTAAACCTTGGGCTAACACAGCAGTGAAACAATTCCCAGTTCAAGCTGTGATCTGTTCCATCTCTTATATTTCTTTTAGTTACTTTTAGTTACTCTTCAAAGCATCTGACAAAGTGGGATTTTCTCCCACGAAGGCTCATGCGATAAATAGATGTGTTGGTCTTTGGAAGTGCCACAGGACTCCTTGTTTGTTTTAGTTACTTTAGTCACATTTCATTTGTAGACGTTTCCTTCATAAGCTAGAATATTTTCTTGCATTTAAGCATTTTCTTGTAGTTAGTAGTATTATGAACAAGTATTGTCCTGTGTTATTATGAAAGTTCATGAAAATGCCCACCAGAATATAAGAGCAGTCTAGTTTTTATCACAGTTTATGTCAAAAGTTTTCTGTAAACTTTGGTGAATGTGTGATCAGGCTCAGAAAGCTGTTGGAAACTGAATTGTTCCATCCCACCAACAGAGTTTGGAGCAGCGTTCCCTCTAAACTGCGCGGGTGCCTGGCCGCGCAGCGGCCATCGCATCCCCCGCGCAGCACTGAGGGACCCCTGCGCAGCCCCCGCCACTCCCTCCAGATCCCTGGGGCTGCAGCTTTGCCGCGGCAGACCCGGCCTGCGCCCGGCCTCTGGGCTGGCCCTCCCCGCCTCCAGGGTGGAACAGGCAGGCTCAGAGCCGGGGCAGGAGTGCGGGCCTGCCTATCTGCCCCACGCGGCCGGGGCAGCGGGGTGGCTGCAGCTGGGGTGGGCTCCCATGCACCAACCGCCTCGACTTCCCAGCCCAGGGCCGGGGCCGGGCTCCTCCGACGGCCTCAGCCTCCCGGCACGGGGCCAGGATCAGCCTCCGGGGCTGGGGTCTGCTCCGCCCCACCGGCGGCTTCCCAGGGCCGCGGTCGGGTGCCCCCCGCCAGCGTCCTTGGCTTCTTTCTTTCTTTCTTTCTTTCTTTCTTTCTTTCTTTCTTTCTTTCTTTTAAAAAAAACTTTTAAAAAATTAATTTTAAATAAAAACCTTTCTAAAAATTAAATTTCAATTCAAAATTCATTCAAATTCAATTAAACACAATTAATTAATTCTATTTACAATCATTTTAACTTCAATTAATGCCTATAATTTCTGTCATGTGAGTTTACACAAAAATTTTATTCAGAAAAAGTTTTGCACACGGCTTGAAAATTTTGCACACAAGCCGCCAAACCTTAGAGGGAACATTGGTTTGGAGATATTCAAGTTCATTTTGCTGGTCAGTGCTGGGAGCTAAAAGCCACCTCTCATTAGATGCAATTAGCATTTTCTCCATTGTGGTGAGAAGGGTGGTGCTTTGGCCATTTTTGAAGATGTTTGATCAAGTGTCATTTTATCAGTACCCTCAAATTTTGATTTCTGTGTTTAATTGTGTTTGCTGTGACTTATCTGTTCAGGGCTGCATAGAGTGTAGCAATATGTCTTCTTTAAATTTTATGTCTAAACTAAGATTTTTTTCACCTTTTTTGTTTACTTTTCAGTTCTTATCAGTTTTCAGGAATATGTTGGTTTTCCTGGGTTTTCCTCCTCTCATACACCTGCTATGTACCCATACCTAGGGCCATTAAGTCCTTGGAGCTAGCAAGTTTTCATGATGATGATGCTGTAATTGTAAATAAGAGAGGAAATAAGAGTCCTGACTTTGAGTTGGAAGGGTCTTAATTTGAGCAGCTACACTCAAGGTGGTATTATTAACATGTACTTGGATGGGATGATTCAGCTGTCATACCACTGAAGACAATGGTTTACATTGGTGTAAAATTGGTGTAAATAAAGCCCAACATTTTCGGTAAATGATAAAGAAAAAATAAAATGAAATAAACCTTGTGGTTTTTTAAAACAAAGCAACTTTTATTGGAAGATGCTTTGGGTTAACTTTAGGCCCACCAACAAATTAGTTCATTTCAAGAAACACAAAACTTGAAACTTTATATTTGATTTTTTTCCCCTTTCATTTTCAGGAGGAGGAAAATCTGGCTATTTTAGTCCAAAATGGGGTTTTCTCAACGATAACAAGGGTGTCTACTAGCAACACAGGGCATTATTTAGGTTTGATATAGAAAATAGGTTGATCAGAAAATTCTTTCAGTATCCATACAGTGTTACTTGGCACAATTAAAAGGTCCTTGAATGAATGGCATTGTAGAAGTGTAAAATATATTGTGATCAAGTGAGCCACCTGGATACAGAAATATCCAACAGTCACTTTGATCACCACTGTGAGGGAGGAATTCACAGTTCCTCACTGACTTCTGTTTCAATAAAGAAACTAGCTGACTTCAGTTGGAATGCTCATGCAAGGGTTCAAATCTATCCCTTAATAAAAAGTTTGGGTTTCATATTAATTGTGATTTTGGAATCTTAGGCTCACTATATTGTTCTTTAACTATCAAAGGCTGTGAGGTTATGAATGTGAATTTTCCTCATCTGTCAATAAATTAATTTCTCCATAAAAGTAAATATCACTTTAAATTTAAAGTTATATCCTCGTTGTCCTCTTTTTACTCAAGACTGCATCTTTAACATTGCTTACACTTTTGATGAACTGTGTACCATTACACTTCTGCTCTGACGTTATCTTGTTCCTCTTTCTTTGTTTTTGATTCCATTAAGAACACAAGACTTCCCGTTTATCTCTCCTTCACTTCCCCAATTCTATCTCTGCTTTTCATGCAAAGTTGTAAAAAGTGTGTCTCAAATAATTCTGAAACAGCCCTGTAATTTATAGACAAAAGGCAGCAAGCACTGGCTGATCAAGTTAATCTCTTTATTTCCAATCCTGGACATAGGCAGAGAAGGAGAATTTCACATTTAATTTCTTGGCACCAGCAATGTTTGATATGCTGGAGAAAAGTATTTTCTGAAGGCAGACTTTACGCTACTCCTCAGTGGTGCAGAAGTCAGACACCTGCAACTGGTTTCCATGGACACACTGTTTACCACTAGACTACATTATTATCAATGTATCTCCTCCCACTAGTGAGAAGTTTTCATTGCTTTAAGGAAGTGGTACAATTATCAGACTGTTTACTTCAATTTGAACAAGTTGAGAACATTTTGTCTCATATGCATTTTATTTAAAATTAAGATTTGGTTCTAATTTTATCACTGCTAATCATTTTTGGTGTTTATCATATTCTGTTCTTTATTGAACAAATGTTGTCAAGGCTGTCAGGTCCAACATTAGATTTCCTGCTTCATCCTGCTACAATTTTCATTCTTCTATCTTTAATCTGTAACATAAAGAGACAGCAGAAATGCTGCTAATGGAATGGAGCAAATGAGGAAAGGAAAAAAAATAAGGCGATGTTGATTTGATCCAAAGGACCGTGGGAACCTCTCCCTCATTTCAATGAACTTTGACTCACTCTTTAGTAGCTAGCTTTATAAAAGAATTTAGATGCCAAAATATGTAGACAAATGCCTAATGGGATCTTCAAAGTCACTCTGGTTGGAATTAGACACCTTGGCACTTTTGAAAATCACATTATGTAGCTATCTGTATCTTTAAGGTGCTTAATTACCTTCAAAAATAAGGCCCTAGCTCATTTTCATCAGAATCCTGGCTTGGTACCTGGTGAATTGCCTGATCAAAGAGTTAAAGATGCAACATTGTTTAAATTCTAACTCTTGAAGCAGATTATGAAAACATTACTGACAAACATTTTAGGATAGAGTTGTAGAGAGCAACTTCTTAGTTTAAAACTGAGTGTTCAGTTTAACGGGAACTTTAACAAATTATTCTTTTCAAGACTCAATAAAATAGCAAATCAAAACATAGAAAGTAAACTTTCAACACTATTTGTATTTTTCTGTGGATTTGAGGAAAACTGGTTTGACATAGAAAGAATAAGAGTTCCAAACTTACTCCTCTTTTCTGAAGTTTTTCACCTCGTTGTCTTACCTTTTTTTCTGGATATGCCTTGCAAGAAAACAAAAGAACTCTGGGATCTGTGCTTTGCTCTGCAGTTGCTCCTGATTTAGTGATTAACACAATAGCAGTTTCATATGGGGGGTTCATCTGTGTCATGATTTTTAATTTCCTATGAAACTGAAAAGAACTGTACTAATCTGTACTTGCTGTGACTAATTGCACCCATGCACATACTCACACACCCTTTCCCCACCAAATATTCCTGTAGTCTAGATAAATGTTCCCTGAGTTAGACAAGAACAGAGGCGGCCTTTGGCTATTGGGGGCCCTAGGCAGATGCTCATTGTGGGGCCCCTATAGGCCTGTGAGGGTCCCCTATAGTCCCACAGGACACCATCTGTGGCCCTGCTCCCCCCGCCCCCTCCCTCCAGCCCCAGCTCCCTCCCACGAGGCCTCGAGCCCCTGAGCCAGCACTGGGGTTGTGGGGGAAGGACCAGCTTCAGGGAGCTGGGGCTGCGGGGGGGATTTGGAGACCACAGCAGGGAGCTGGGGCTGTGGGAGGGGGGCATTGGAGCTCCCAACAGGGAGCCAGGGCAGGGGCAAGTTGTGAGGGAGTTACAGGGGGTGGTTCGGGGCCCCTGGTGGGGAGCTGGTGCCACGGGGCGAGGGGGCGGCTGGTAGCTGGAAGACTATAAGGGGCCCTGCAATGGGCCTTCACCAAGGGTCCCAGATAGCCTAAGGCTCCCCCTGGTCAGGACACTCCCAACCATCTGAAAATGTGAAGCATGCGGCTGCCCATTCTGTGGGCATCAAATATACCACCCCATTCACTGGCTGTATCTGGGGAGAGGTCAGGAGTATGACTGGAGTGTGAGAACCTCTCCCAGCAGTAAGCTGGCACAGCTCCAGTGGGTGGAGACTGAGAGTCAAAGCAAGAGGTGTTTGCAAGTAAAATAACTTTACTACACGCACGGCAGTCACAGCAAGGTTCAGACTATTGGTAGACGGACAACACAGGAAAGCAGCATGGTGTCATCAAAGCCTCCCTGAGATGCACTGGTCCACTTTGCCACTTCCACACCCACCTCTGCTTCACAGAGATTCCCAGGAGGCAGCTATAACCATGGGGATATTTTTTTCACTGAGGTCTAACTTAGGCTATGTCTACACTACAGGCTCTGTTAAGTCGACATAACAAGGTCGACTTTAGGTCGATTTAAAGTTGACCTTGTTAAGTCGACTTGTAGCATCCACACTAAACACTTCAGTCGACTGCCTGTGTCCACACTGGCAGGTGCCAGGTCGATGGAGGAGTATTGTGGGGGCCTGGAGCTATGTTCACTCTAAGCTGCAGGTGCACAGTGGCACAGGGGCCACTGCACACCCGCGCACCTTGTGCAGCCCGATCCCCGCGTCTCTTCCTTCTCCCCAGCCCCCAATCCCCGCTGTGTCTCTTCTCCCCAGCCCCCAATCTCCTCTGTGTCTCTTCTCCCCAGCCCCCAATCCCCGCCATGTCTCTTCCTTCTTCCCAGACCCCGATCCCTGCCATGTCTCTTCCTTCTCCTCAGCCCCCGATCCCTGCCACATCTCTTCCTTCTCCTCAGCCCCTGAGCCCTACCATGTCTCTTCTTCCCAGCCCAGTTCCCCCCCCCCCATGTCTCTTCTCCCTAGTCCCTGATCCCCGCCGTGTCTCTTTCTTCTCCCCAGCCTCTGATCCCCCGACCATGGCTCCCCTTCTCCCCAGCCGTCGCGCCCCTTCACCCCAGCCGCGGCTCTCCTTCACCTCCAGCTCATCTCCCCGGCCCCAGCTTACCCCAGCCCAATCTTCTCCAGCAGTGGCTCTCCCCTTCTCTCCAGCCCAACTACAATTAGGTCGACTTAGGGCTATTCCCCATCCACACTGGCTTTAAGGTGACCTAACAAGGTTGACTTAGGCATTAAGTCAACCTTCAGAGGTGGAGTTATTAAATCAACTTAAGGAAGCGCTTAAGTCTACTTAAGGAAGCGCCCAGTGTGGATGCAGCATTCTGTAGGTTTGTGACGAGATGCACATCTGTGCAGCCCTTGGGCGTGACCTGTATAATCTTTCTGTTCAGTTTTGCAGTGTAATTGTGTTATTTGATGACAATTACGCTATACCAGGTTCCTCTGTGAATGCTCAGAACATGTGCCACGTGATTACCAGGGTGCCATGTTCCCTGCTGCGACATGTATGTATAGATGTGAAGCATGTTACAGGGTTCAGACTCTCAGGGCTGTCTCTAGCACAATGGCTGAAGATTTACACATCAAAGGGAATGCTAATGCCCTCCCCTGCTCAGGTAGGAGTGAAGAGAATCTCACAACAGGACAGTGAGGTGGAGGGGCTGTCAGCAGTTTGTTAAAACAAAGACAGAGACTGTGAAGAGGGAGAAGCTGCAGGCTTTG
This sequence comes from Pelusios castaneus, assembly GCA_007922175.1. Taxonomy (NCBI): domain Eukaryota; kingdom Metazoa; phylum Chordata; order Testudines; family Pelomedusidae; genus Pelusios; species Pelusios castaneus. The sequence continues at coordinate 9,998,888 of ML686006.1, forward strand.
AGCCTGAGAAGACACCATCTTGCAACCAACTTCAAGCAAGATCGGGGCCCTGCCTGGGAACAGGCAGAGAATGGCTGTAAAACATCGAACAGCCGAACACCATGCGCATAATCTTGGACTCTGAGGTCAGTTTAGGTGAAGATGTTAGAGTAGTATGCGGTTTATACCTTTTATTTGATAGTGGTCACTCCTGACTCATTTATAGTATGGTTCTGCCTTGATTGGCCATGTTCTCACTTGAAATCAGACTCTGATCAATAAACTAGTAGTTGTTTTACCTAAAGCTGTGTGGTCTTTAGAGGGTGTGGATGTGGGAGGCTGGGCACAATCCACTTCTTTGTTAAGTGGACGGATTTGAGACTAAGGTGATTGGGAGTGGGTCCCAATCCCTGTAAGGCAGTGGCTCCCAGTGTAGTGTCTGGGGCTGGGTGTGCTTGCTTGGGGACCAACGCCTGTGTGGCTAGTGGATTTACACCCACTGTGAGCCACTGCCTTACAGGGATTGGTCCCATGAGCCATTGCAAGCCCTTCCTAAATCCCTGAGGCAGGTTGCCCTGTGGGATAGCTACGCATGATGCACTGCTCTCTGCAGCAATGCAAGCATTCCTAATAAGGATGCTTTGCACTGACACAAGAAATGTATTGTGGACATGCACAGCTGACTTAATGACCTCAATGGCTGTACGGGGACCTCAGTTTGTAAAATAGATATACACTAGTCACTTTAAAGTCTCTCGGCTTTTTTCCTTCCTTTAATAGATTGGGCAGAGGGAGGCAAGAGGGCAGATAAGGACCTGCTGGTTTCCTCAGTCATGTGAAATTGGTGGGAACACAAATTATAGCTCTTTCAGCTGTGCAGACAGTATCACGTGAATACATGCATTGTTGTATGAATGTTAATAAATACATTACAAAGGTACATTACTTAGTACTCGCATACCATCAGGCCCAGATTATCACTGCGCTGGGAAGGAGGGGGGTGTGCCCTGGGAAGGAGAGGGGTGGGCCCTGGAGCCAGAGGGATGGGGCTCTGGCTCCAGCCCCACCTCTGGGCCAGCTGATCCCGCCTGCGGAGCAGGGCAGGGTGGGCCAGAGCCTGCTTGCTCCGCTGGAGGGCGGGGCCAGCTGGTGCTGCCTGTGCTGTGCCTGGTGCGCAGCTCTCCAGGGCCTGTGGCTCTGGGGGACTGCTTCAGGCCCTGTCATGCCGCGCACCAGCCAGCATCCTGCCCCCTCCCCACCCTGCAGATTGGTGGGGGCAGGGAGAAGGGCCCTCAGGTCTGTTGGCGGGAGGCAGGGTCCAGCCCCAGCCCCTGCAGTGGGGAGTCCAGCCTGGGGACCCACATGCCTGCCCACAAACTAGCCCTGTTCAGGGGCATCCAACCCGCCCCCCCCCTTAAAAAAAAACCAAAACCTTTCATTTTTTCCCACAGTTTTAAAAAATCTTTTTGGCTCGAGGGCCACAAATATAATTACAATGCTGAAGGGCCACAAGTCTATTTAATTAAAATTGTATTTGCTTTTAATTAAAATTTAATTTGAATTTATTTAATATAATATTAATGTACATTTAATTAAATAGACTGGGGGTCCCTCAGGATTCTAAAAATTATATTGGAGGCCCTTGAGCCAAAAAGGGGAGGAAGCACTGCTTTAGGTAGTTTGTGTATCATCTACTGTTATGCTGTCTGAGCATATCTCAGTTCTGTAATTTTTTCTTCTGATTTATGTTTTATGTTCGGAATAGTTTGCCAGCTTTCTGTTCTCTGATATGGACTTGCCCTAGCTTATAAAGGTTCTTATTCAGCCATGCTTGAATTGGCCATGTTTTGTCATTTAGTTCATCATCAGCATATTCTTGTGCCAAATAAGTCAATAACTTATACTATCAAAATAGGCGTGGCTGCTGTTCTTCCCACACCATCTGTAGCAAACTACGGTTTCTGTTGGCCCAGTAGTTGCTGATTTGGAGAAGTTGGTCACTGGATTCAGTTCCCATCTCTGCTAACAGCTTTTATGGTGCCTACACCTTCTTCTGTGTTTTAAAAATCACTTCATGGACTGACATCTTTTATAGTAGAAAAAATAAGAAAGTAAGTATTTTTATTTTACAAAAGTGCATGCCCACAGCCATGAATTTTAAAGAAACAAGCTGTTTCTGAGCTCTCTTATTATTGACTTTTTTTCTTGACTTATGTCAGTATAAGATCAGAATCAGCACCATTAAACCTAGTTATAAAATCTTGGATTAGCAGAAAGTTTGGAGATAATCAGTGCTTTTTCTGCAAGCTGGGGCTGTAGCTTAGAATTGGCCAAGGTAAGGCTGTTATGTAGAAAAGAATAGACACTGTTCAATCTTTGTTAAAAAATGTGTGATTACACAATTTTATATTTTATTTAATTATTGTCTTACTTTGTCTGAGGTATCAACCATGTTATATAGATTTGCCATCTGTTACAAATCAATTTAAAACTTGATGCTTTAATTAATCCTTTTATGTTAAATTTAAATTGTGTTTTGATAATACAATGCCTAGTTTTACAATTTTAACAAAATAAATAAATAAATTAACAACAACCACCTTCTAAATAGGGTCTCCTTAGCTTATTTTTCTTTCTTCTTTCTACCTCTTTCTCCCTTCATTCTTCCTTTTTATATATTTATCTGTTGCTTTAGGAATCTTGCTTTCAGCATGTTAAGACTTCCTTTCCTATCATTTTTCTATATTAGTTTAATGCTCTTTAAAAGTTACCTAGTTGTTTTCTAAGCCTCTAATTTTTTTCTCTTAATATTAATTTTGTAAATAAATATTTCTCTGGAATATTTTTAAACAAATGTTTCCCTCATTCTTCTAGGTTTTACTTCCTCTCTTTTTAGCATTAACTTAAAAAATTAAAGATATCTGAAGGCTAAAATTATTTCTCTGATCCTACAGACACAAGTGAACAACTTCAGGCATGTATTTCCCTTGAGCTCAATAAGACTACTTCAGTATACAACCGTTATTCATTGGCTAAAGTGTTAGCAGAACAAGAGGGACACTAATCTGAGTTCTGACTGCAGAAGTCAGCCCAATACAGAATGCTACCTCATCCACCTTGTGCCTCTAATATCCTAGGACCAACATGTCTACAACATGGAAATCCCCTCAGACAGACATGCTCACAGCAGCTTTCCATGCCTGCACTAACATGGCTGAAGACAGCAACGTGGATGTGGCATTCTGGGCTGCAGTAACAAGTCTGTTGGGTTCTAGGCAGTCTTGCAGAACTCACACAGTTGCAGCCACACAGTTATTTTTAGCCAGGCTGCAATCACACCTCAGGTTAAATTTTCTGTTTCAAAAACAAAGGTAAAACAAAGGTTAAATATTTTGGCTTGTTGAGCATTTTCTGGTATCTCATTTGTAAACCACAGTTGCTCATAAGGAGCCTCTCTTGCTTCCAGCTCAGTCAATAGAAGTTTTACCCTGACTTCACTGGGAGCAGGAGCAGGTGTCAAAACGAACCTCAGAACTTTAGGTGTTTCTAAACTTGGTACAAGCAGCTATCATCATGTGATTTCACACCAACATTGCTATTGAAACATTGTTTGTTTTCTGCTAGCAATGAATCGTATTTCCTGTTTCACAACCAGTACAGCTGGTGTTGTTTTCACTTACTCAGGGAGATACAAGATTTTGGTACAGCACCAGTAAAAACCCAGTTATGTCCTGCACTTATTGCTAAAGCAAAGCCCTCCCAGAATACAAACTGAATTGCCTGAATTGTGCTCCCCAAAGGTTTTTTTTATAACAAATAGTGCCATTGTAATTATTATTTTAATACATTTATTTCAACATCTGTTAATTAGGCAACACATAATAAATATATGTAACGCTGTTGGAAAGCGGGCATTGAATTCTTGCTTCTAAACATGTACGTTGTGTAAGATTATTTTCTTCATTTCAGGGTCTGTTAAAATATGCTGTAGGTGAGCTTCACCATTTAGTTTGTTGCACAGCGAAATCATTAAGGAAGCTTCTCTCACTTAGTTTTTTTACATGAAATTAGCAGTAATCACTACTGGGTTCTTGGCAATACATGGACATTCATGGGGTTGCCTTCAGCTTTGGCAGACATGGGTACAACTCCACTGACATCAAAGACCATCAAAGTGCCATTGTGAAATGAAAAAGAACCCAGTATCTCCGTGCACCGGTCTGAATCCGATCTCTATGCTTAACTGATTGCCTGGGGTAGCCTGGCCAAGGCACACTGGCAGAGAGAGCATTTTCTAACTCGTTCCCTGAATCTTCCTATTCATACTCCTCCCTGGCTCTTCCTTGGCACTTTCTCTCCCTTAGTACTTTTGTTTCGAGAAATATTTGCCCTGTTTATTTGGTTAGGCAATTTTTAGGTAGAGCTTTCTGGGAAATGGCATCACAATGTTTACCCAGTCCAAATCTTTAAAATCTCTAAAAAGAAAGATAGTTGGCAAAAAGATGGCATGGAAAGACTTCCACATGAGGAGAGAGAGAAAAGACTGGAGCTGTTTATTTCTGAATGTGCTCCAGCTCTGGGTCCTGGGTAGGGCTTCCGATGTAATTGTGGGAGCCATTTTGATACTGGGCACAGGAACTGAGATGCCTCTCCCATGCTCTCAGTGGTCCCCCATCCCCTTCTCCCAGTGATACCCAGGCAGCAGGGAACAGAAGGAAGAATCATTGGGTATGTCTACACTAGAAAAAGTTAAGTCAACTTTGTTAAGTCAACTTAACAAAGTGGCTCCTTTTAAGTTGACTTTATTAAGTCGACTTAACATTAGACATAGGCATTCACACTGGCATTAAGTTGACTTAATAAAGTCAATTTAAGAGCTATTCCCCATCCACACCATCCTTAAGTCGACTTAAGAAGTCACCTCAAGGCTTAAGTCGACCTAAGGAGGGGTAGTTATTAAGTCGAATTAAGCTTTCATTAAGTCGACTTAAGGAATTTCTTAAGTCAACTTAATGAAAGCCTAGTGTGGACATGGAGTAATTTAGGTCGACTTAAGCCTCCTTATGCCGACCTAAATTGCTAGTGTAGACATACGCATTCTGACATGAATGCAGAGCAGAGGGGTGAGGAGATTTGTGGGGAGACGGGGAAGGATTAGGACAGGTTGTGGGGGGAGAAAAAGGAAAGAGGAACAGCCTGGCTAGAACAGAAGGAGAGGGGACAGGCTAAGGAGTCCTGTTAGGGTATATGGGCAAATATGGGAAGCTGATGGTGAGGAAAGAAGCAAAAAGGTCTATGCCCACTGGAAAATATTCCCCTCCAGAACCAGGACTGGAAGTCCAGAATCCTGTATACCAACATTCTTCTACTGTCTATCAAATGGCTGAGAAATTCACTGAGAAAATATGTGTCTCATCTGCCTATAGTGGATGGTCCAGCAGAGAGGATAAAAAGCTACTAACTTTGCTAGTTACTCTATTATCTTAAATGGTAGAGGAATGTGAGATGGTTCTAAAGGTCCCACCCTGCTGATGGTCCCTGTGGGTGTCAGTATGGTTCTATGAGATGCAAGGTTTTACTTTTTTTTTTCAGTTTGCTTTTTAGAAAATTATAGGAAAAACCTGCATTAAAAAGAAAATGAAGATTCTAAAGGTGATCTCTTCAAAATTAGGAAACATGAGAATTAAGTTTGCAACCTTAATTCAGTTTTCTTGTGCATATATATTATGATACAATCTTTAATTACATGAGCACATGCTATTTTATGTACAAAACAGCTCTTGGGCTATGTCTACACTTGTAAGTTTAAGTCGACTTAGTGTGTCTACACTGAAAATTAAAGTCGACTTAGGGGGAACTTACAAAGTCGACCTAGAGTGTCCACACTGGACTTTGTGGGGCTAGAGGGACCTAGGGCAGGTCCACGGGGGTAGGGAGGCACCCCTTGCCCAATGCTAGGGGGCTCAGCCTTTGCCCCATTGTACATGGGTACAATGAGGCAAAGGGGGACAGGGACCCCGGCAGGGCATAGGGGCAGGGTGGTGCGGCATGCCAGGCTCCCCCTGTACCCTCCCCCCTGGCAGGGAGGGCATTGGTGCAGCCCTGGGGTAGCCCTAAGTCAACTTAGGGCTACCCCACGGCTACACGGGCTTAAGTCGACTCTAGGGAGTCGACTTAGGCCTTAGGTCTAATAGAAAGGAGGTTTAATAAAATCGACTTAATTTTAATTAAGTCGACTTTATTTTCCTTAAGTCGACTTAAGCAAGCTGCTTAAGTCGACTTAAGCAAAGTGTAGTGTAGATGCAGGGTAAATTAAGTCGACTTAATTTACCAGTGTAGACGTAGCCTTGCTGTGTACATGCTGGATGATGCTAAGATGCCAACATAATTAATTTCTATATAATAAATAATTTTCTATTAGCCTTGTAACTGAACTTTTAGTTGCATTTTTAATGGGAGGAATAAAGAAGACTAAAATGTCTTAAGACTAAAACTAAAATGTCTTAAGAAAACATGAGTCCTATGGCACCTTGCATTGTTTTTGCTGTACACAGACTATACAGCTACCCCTCTGTAAAATGTCTTAAATACCATAACTACAATGTATAAAAAAGATGAATGATTTCAGGTGCCTATATTTTTTGGTATGCAAGCTGATACAACCTTGACAAGACCTGAATTTTGGAAAACTGCTCAACACCCTGCATGAAAAATAAGGCCCTTAAAATTTGTTTCACATTAAGTACCAGAAATTGAGGCACCCATTTTTGCAAATCTTGACCCCTAATTTATGAAGAAATGACAACGTTTTCAAAATTGCTATAGTAATTGTACTTATTTATTATTATTAAAAGTACACTCTCTTTTTTTAAGGGAAACATGAATCCCCCAATCCCAAATCTGCTATGGCTACTTCTTCTGATTTATGGTACATCAGAAATTATTGCTGAGATGAAGTATCCCAGAACCTTGCTATGTGATGTCAGCATGAATAACTCCTCTGTCATTTTTGACTGTAGTGAGCGTCAACTGAGAAGTGTGCCTCCTGTAAAGCATGGTGATGTAACAGAATTAAAGCTCTCAGACAATCTTATAAAGAATATATTTAAAGACTCTTTTCATGGCCTGGATAATCTTACCAAAATAGATCTAAACAGGAATGTCTATTCACATGCAGAGGAAGAGGCTCATGATTTGTGTAAAAGAGGAATGGTAATTGAAGACGGAGCATTTGCTAACTTAACAAAGCTAAGGGAATTACTAACTGATGAAAATCACCTATGTCACATACCAGTTGGGTTTCCATTGTCCTTAACATCACTAAGTTTGAGATATAACAGCATTCTTTCTCTCTGTCGGCAAAATTTTTCAGAACTTATAAAGCTGAAAGAACTCTATATGGATGGGAATTGTTATTATGGCAATCCCTGTGAAAAACCTCTTCTTGCAGACAATGGGGCTTTCTCTGACCTTGCTACTTTGACCGTACTCTCACTCAACTTCAACAACCTGACCCGAGTTCCAAGCAACCTGCCTTCATCTCTAAGGAAACTTTACCTCAGCAACAACAAGATCAAAACGGTCAACCAAGATGATTTTAACGAACTGTCTAATGTAGAAGTCCTTGATTTAAGTGGGAACTGTCCAAGGTGCTACAATGCCCCCTTCCCATGTGAACCTTGCAGTGGGGACTCTGCCATTCAAATACATCCACTTGCTTTCCAGTATCTGAAAAATTTAAAGAATTTAAACCTCTCCAGCACTTCTCTCACTAGTATACCTGCCAGCTGGTTTTATAACACATCACATTTAAAGGTATTGCATCTTCAGTTTAACTACTTAATAAAGGAAATAGCCTCTGCAGAGTTTTTACTCCAGCTGCCTCATTTGGAGGTGCTGGATTTATCTTTTAACTATGCCAGGAAATCATACTTCAGGTATATAAATATTTCAGAGAATTTCTCCAGCCTGGCCTCTCTCCAGCAACTGTACTTAAGAGGTTATGTGTTCAAGGAACTTACGAGCAAACACCTTCAGCCCCTCATAAATCTTACCAAACTACACATCTTAAGTTTTGAAGTCAATTTTATCAAACAAATTGATCTTAGCGTGTTTCAGCTCTTTGCTAATCTGACTATAATTTCCTTCTCTGACAACAGGATATCTCCTTTATTAGAGGGAAGCCATAATAGTGTTTTTAGTGGCAAACCAGTCCAATATCATGTAATTCAAAGTCGTTCAACAGACACTGATCTTGAGCCATCAAATAGTATGCTACTGGCAGAAGATAAATCCAATAGTGATATATATAATACCATTTTTTCTTTAGTCAAACCACAATGCAGTGTGTATGGTAAATCATTAGATCTAAGCTTAAACAGTATTTTCTTCATTGACCAACGGCAATTTAAAGGTTTCCATGATATAGCCTGTTTGAATTTGTCTTCAAATGGCATTGGACAAGCTTTGAATGGCACTGAATTTATTTTTCTACCTAATCTCAAATATTTAGATTTGTCTTTTAATAAACTTGATTTGGCTTATCAATATGCATTTTATGAACTGCCTAGGCTAGAAGTTCTGGACCTCAGCTACAACGTGCACTATTTCATTGTAGCGGGGGTAACCCACAAATTGAGATTTACCGAAAATCTTCCACATCTAAAAGTTTTAAATTTAAGTTACAATGAAATTTTTACACTAACAGAGCCAAACATAACTAGTTATTCCCTGAAAGAGTTAGTTTTCAAAGGAAACCACCTTGATATTTTATGGAAAAAAGGAGACAATAGATATATAAATATTTTTAAAAACCTTGCCAATCTGACTCATCTTGACATATCCCACAACAGACTTGATGAAATTCCTACCAAGGCATTCCTTGGCCTTCCACGAAGTCTAATTGAGCTGTACATAAATAACAATAAATTAAAGTACTTTGAATGGACTGCCCTGCAACAATTTCAGTACCTCACATTACTCGATCTGAGCTCAAATGCACTGTCCTTTGTAACAGATGACCTTGGCAACTGCACTGCTTCTCTTCAGAGACTAGTGCTTCGAAAAAACAAGATTTCTCAGCTTGCTGATGGATTTTTTCACAAAGCCAGCAGCCTCCTTTACCTTGATTTAAGTGACAATCAGCTGCCTTCCATAAACCAGTCAACAGATCCGTTTAAAAACTTAAATGATTTAGAGCTTAAATTAGAGCATCTGGATTTAAAAGGAAACCCTTTTGAATGCACCTGTGAAACTACTGAGTTCAAAAACTGGATCCAAGTTTATGTTAATGTTAGTATCCCACGGCTGGCAACAGATGTCATTTGTGCAACACCTGGAGACCAAAGAGGGAAAAGTGTCATAAGTTTAGACTTACATGCCTGTACTTTGGATTGGGTTTCAGCAGTATGTTTTTGCTCATCATTCTTCATTATTTTGACCATGATGATAACAGCTATCACAAAACATTTATTTTATTGGGATGCCTGGTATGTTTACTACTTTTGTACAGCAAAATTGAAAGGATATAAATCCCTTGGCATGACCAAAGCTCTCTATGATGCTTACATAGCCTACGATACTGAGGATATAGCGGTAACTGACTGGGTCATAAATGAGCTACGATTTCATCTAGAGGAAACTGGAGACAAGCAAATTCTGCTTTGTTTGGAGGAAAGGGACTGGGAGCCAGGAAAGCCTGTCTTTGACAATCTCGCACAGAGCATCCATCACAGCAGAAAGACAATATTTGTTCTGACGCAAAAATATGTGAACAATGGGAACTTTAAAACTGCTTTTTATGTAGCTCTGCAGAGACTAATGGATGAGAATATGGATGTGATTGTATTTATTCTACTGGAGCCGGTGTTACAGCATTCCCAGTACCTGAAACTAAGGAGAAGGATCTGCAAGAGCTCCATTCTTGACTGGCCTAAGAATCCACACGCTGAAGGCCTTTTCTGGCAAAATCTGAAAACTGTAGTTCTAACAGAAAATTATAAAAGATACAATGGATTGTACACAGATTCCATTAAATGACAGTAAAGAAAGAATACTTCCTTGTAGCAGATACTCAGATATCTTTGTATTGAGAAATTATCAGTTTTGATAATTTGAATCTAATTAAAACACAATCATTTAAGGTGTTGGATTCTCTACTAAAGTATCTGAGGAAGTCTGAAGAAAAAAACATTATAATACTTTGGCCTGGGTTCATGAAAGTAATGAGCACAACCATATACATACATGCTGTGCCGTACTGGTGACTTTTTAAAATTGTTTCTCCATACTTTTCAGTTATCAACACTAAACTACAGGTCATTAGCCATTACGAACTGTATTTTTAAACCACGGCACTTCCATAACTATTACCGTGTTAGTGAGAACTAAGAAAAGTTTTCCCTTTGGCTACCTTTTAATGAAACTGTTCTTATATTTTAGTCCGATAGTCAATAGCAACAGCTGCTGCGTAACAGGGACACTTTCAAGTGCTTTTTTGTGTATTTTACTCTTGTACTGATTTAGACCATTTGCTTCTTTAGAATCAGGTTTTGGTTTCTTCGTCTTTGTATACACTGTGACCTCACTGACTCTGGTTGTTAGCTTGCTCCTTCCACATCAGTTATGGAGGCTTGGATCTCATGCCAGATATCTTGTAGCTGCCCTTGCTACTGGCAGTGGGAAGTTGATTCAAAACTACATTGGTTGGTTTAATAATTGGGTGTGCTCTGTAGCTCCCTGGACCACATTAGCACTCTGAATATGTTTGCTGTTACATCAGAATTCCTCTTCATTGGTGCAAATGGCTATCTACTATAGGTGGGGCCCTACCAATTTCACAGCTGTGAAAAACTTGTCACGGACCATGAAATCGGCCCTTCCCCATGAAATCTTATCTCCCACATGCTACTGGGAACACCAGAGCCGAGAGCCCCTAGCTGCTAATCCCAGCTCAGCTGGGGCACTCCCAGCCGCATAGGGGTGATCAGGTTCACCGCTGTTAACTCCTACCCTGCAGAAAGCTCTGGCGCTGGAAAGCACTCCTGGAGGTTACTGTAGATGGAAAAAGCTTCCCATTTCCCACCTGTTGCTGGGAACACCCCATCCAGAGGCCCCAGCTGCTAATGCTGGCTGGGAAGGGGTGCTCTCAGCAGCACAAGAGAGTCAGACTCACCGAGCTCTGAATGCAGCACAGAAGTGAGGGTGACAATCCTTCCATCGCCCTACAACGTGTTTGCATACTCTCTCCCCAAACCTATCTTGTGTCAGGACCACCACTGTGAAATTTCAGGTAAAAACATCTGAAACCGTGAAACTGACAATTTTCAAATTCTGTGACCATGAAATTGACTAAAGTAGACAGTGAAATTGGTAGGGCCCAAACCATAGGGAATTAGAGGATTGTACTCTTTTAGTGGAAATCGGCCTATTAAATTTATTCACTGATAAATCTTTTAATAAAGGGTGCTATTTTCAAATATGCCTAAAGGAGTTTGGTGACCAAATCCCATTAGAGGTGAATAAGACTAATTTCCATAAGCCCCACTGAAGATCTGTCTTATAAGGAGGCTGCCTTAACATGAAACTTAGGTGGTAACAAAATCAACAAAGTTTGTGCAAATCATCAGCTAGTGATACTTACATGGGAGTATTCAACTAACTGAATGTAAAACAAAGCACAATGGAACAATTCTTTTCTCACTTATACGTGGGCAGCTCCACTCAAGTTAATGAATTTGTATCAATTCATCGGACATATACTTTGACTCTTTAACAGCAATGAATATATTAAACAATAAAGCTTATGTGGACTTCTCTATTATCTTCTTCTCTGGGAAGAAACTTATTTTCCCACGCTACCAAAATTACCAACAAATTTTCACAAACTGAAAAACCTAAAAAATAATTTGGGTCCGGTCAATCAAAATACTTCATTTCAATAATTTTTACATACTCAATTTAATTCTGACCTTTTCAAAACCTCTTCTTTTTTTTTTAATCTAAATTTATTAAAATTTTGAAACAAAAGGTTATTCAGCCTCAACTACCCCAAAACTTTTCATCTGGAAAATATCAAAATAGGACACTATTAAAACATTTGTCCCCAGTATTTTCAGAAGCAGGAGATTTATCAAAATGGTCCCTGTTTTGTGAACAGTTTTGATTGAGACAAATCAGAATATATTGGTGAAAAAATGTTTCATTGAAAAATTCCCAGCAAGTGCTACTTTTAATTTTCTTTCTTTTGACATTTATAGAGTGACATTGTCACTGCTCAGTTCATGCTATGCTGATGTACGGGGGTCACACAGGTCTGTGGTCACATCAGGTGATGCCAAGTCACAGGAACTCTAGTTTTCACTGGCCGTCTAAGTTTAACAAAAAGCAACTTTGAAACAGTACACGTGCTGATTTTTCTGAGCTCAGGGAACTTCCATGAGCAATTTCACATTTTACTTTCATTTATTTCTCTGCTATTGCAAAGCTGACAAAAATACCCAAACTATTGTTTCCTACTCAGGCCCCTTTTCTTTCATCTAGTTACATTTCATGACAATGTGAGAAATCAGAGACAAAGTCTGCTAATAATGGTTGCTATCAATAACTGATAGAGACTGAGCTCTTTGTAAAATCTCTCTCGGTGGGTATATGCATAGTGTACTGGGACTGGATTCAAAGTCCTCATTTTTTCTTTCAGAGTTCAAACCTATATCTGAATGGATTGAAAAGATAACACTGTCCCTTACATAGGTTTCACTTTTAGCTAGAATTCAAAACAAATCTTTTAAAATTTTACAGTCATCTCTTAAAAGTAGAAATATTCTGTAACAATTTTTTGCAATGGCTATTAAGGACCCTTCCTTGCTTCTATAGAAATCAACAGCAAAATATCAATTGAGCTCACTGGTGGAAGAATGGGACCTTTATTATTCACAAGTTTACTGTGCGGATGTACATCTGCTGAGTTTAGCAAGGCGAGATGTAAGATCAAATTCTGCTCACTTATTTATACAAGTTGATTTCTGTGGGAATATTTTTTAAGTCAGCAGGATTCATTCAATGATGCCATTTGGGGCTTTTGGGTATGGCAAACTGCTGAGTGGCAAGCCAGATGTGAAACGTGTGCATCAGCTTTCTGTGCAGTAATGTCTCATGTGGTCACCGTTTCTGTACTGTGAAAGTGCAGGAGTGTGGCTTGATATCTTATCACAATACCAAGCTCCACTCTGGGGCTTTCAGTGCACTGTAGCAAGGCACACATGGATGTCACTGTGCAGCAAACTCATGCACTGTAGAGTCATACCCTGGTTTGCTATATAGTAATGTGCCCTATAGAGAAGCCCTTCATCACAGAATCAATTAGGCATGGAAATTATTTATTACATCATTTAGTCCACGCCCCTGCTTATAAGGACGCTTAGTTTCCCTACAGTAGATTTCCTACAGCGTTAGCCAATCTTTTAGCTGTCACAAACAATATGATTTCTACTATTTCCTTAGGAGAGTGTTCTAGGATCCATTATACATGATTAACAAGAAGCTCTGCATGACATTCAAACTATATTTTCCTTTCTTGGTTGCTCACAGTATTCCTAGGTATACCCATTTCAACTGCAATCCAGTGTTGGCATGCACTTTAACATATCAGCAGTCCCTGGTCTTTGCTGGATCATGATCTTAAAAAGTAGATACCTATGTTTAAAAGCCCTGTTTATTGTTAAGTGCTGATGTAGAGAGCTGCACAGAGGGCACCATTGACAGTGTTCAATATTTTTATCAGTCCTAAAATACCCCTCAAGGACTATGCTATCTTTACAATCTTGGGCACAGTCTATGCCACCAGACTTACTATTTACATATGTACAGATTGCGCTCTCTCATAACTTTCATCATCAGCAATAGAAGCAGCCATCTCATAGATAAAGTCCAGACTTTCAATATGTGGCAAGTGGTTTCATGTCCAAAACTCCACCAACGTGCCTTCACAGGCAAATATTCCTGATAGCTGTGTGCAGCAACCAACACTTCATCATGCATTTAAAAAAGTGAAATGTCCAAGAAAATGATTCTGAAACCAGATATTTTTATAGACCTCACAAAAAAAAGTATAAAAAAGAATGAAAACAGAACTGGTTTCCCAGGTATTCCCACGTCTGACTCTCCTTCCTTTTATTTTATTTGCTTCCTAACCACATCTTCTCTGATTGAAATGAAGATTAATAATTAGTCTTGGTAATTTCATGTTAGTTCCTCATCAGCTCAAGGGAAAAAATGGTTCTGATATTAATGTGCACCAAAAGACAGACTGCAGCCATAATAAGTACTTTAAAATGCCATTGGCGATCCTTCAGAATTAAATGATGCTTCGTGTATTGCTTTGGTTATATAATGACGTTTTCATTGGTACTTTAAAGGTCCATTTGCACGGCACACTCTTATGGTAGTGTGCAGAGTACATACACAGCTCCACCCTCCTGTCCCCAGCACAGCTATAAATAGTAGGGTAGTGTACTTGCCACTTAGGCAAGTAAAGACACACATGAAACCTGTGGGTGTGTAACCTGCGTGGTTCTCTGCTTGCCCCAGTTGTGCATCCCCTGTCTACATACATTGCTATTGTTTATTTTTAGCAGCGTAGGGCCCTTTGGCCTCCCTTTTTCCATAGCCTTTTCCGATCACAGGGAGTTGCCTGAGCCTCTCCCTGCCACAGGGAAAGAACTGGGCCATGGGGAGGCAACAGCAGCTGTAACCTGTTGCAGTCCCTGCTTTTGCAAGATTTTTTCACTGACTGACCTGTGTAGCTACACACTGCAGTGAGGACACAGCCTGCTTTTCACCATGGCCTGTAGCTACACATACACTATGGCTGCGTCTACACTTGTGAATTAAGTCGACTTAAGCCTGTTTAAGTCGACTTAATTTAATCTGAGTCTACACTACAATTTCCTTAAATCGACTTAAGCTGCTGCTTAAACCGACTTAAGGAAATTTAAAGTTGACTTTATTAAACCTACTTTAAAGTCGACTTTACTGGCTAAGTCGACTTTATTAAGTCGACTTAGCCAGTGTAGATGCAGATTAGCCCTAAATCAACTTTAAGTTGACTTAAAGGGCCCCAGGGCTGCCCCACTGACCTCCCTGCCAGGGTGGCTGGCACAGTCAGAGCCTGGCGTGCCCACCCACAGGACAGGACACAGTCCTGCCCACCCCGCTCCTATACCCTGCCCCTGTCGGTGTCCTGCTCAGCCCCCATTGTACCAGGGTACAATGGGGCAAATGCTGAACCCGCTGGCACTTTGGAAAGGGTGCCCCCCCACCATCATGGACCAGTCCCAGGAAGTCAACTTAGGCGTCCAGTGAGGACGCTCTATGTCGATTTGGCAAGGTCCACTTTAAGTCGACTTAATTTTATAGTGTAGACATGCTAAGTTGACTTTGTTAAGTCGACTTAGCAAAGTCGACTTATTTTGACAAGTGTAGACATAGCCTATATGCTGCTGCTAGTTCTGTCAGCATAAATATAAAGAGAACGTACAGAGTAATGCCATGTTGTTATGAACGCTCTATATTTTTTCCTTAGTACACAATAATAAAAATGGGCCAGATTGTGATGTCCTTGCTCTTATTTTGCTCAGGTAAACTCCCATCGATATATGTCAATTTGTGAAAATTTCCCTAAGGACTGCATAAGAGCTGAATATTGGCCTCATGATTTAGCCAATGTAAAATAGAATCAAGCAGCACTCCAAAAGCATTAATGTCCGTGCAACTTTAATGTGGCCACATTATGCCTATGCATCGTGATACAGTCTTTGGTTACATGAAAAACAGACAATGAGTCTTGTGGCACCTTTAAAAACTAGAAATTTATTTATCGCATGAGCTTTCATGGGAGAAAGTCCCACTTTGTCAGACACTTGAAGATGGAGAACTTACAGAATGGGAAGAAAAATACATGCAGAGAAATGTAAGTCATAGGATCAGGTCCGACTGTTACAGCAAATCAAAGCAGGTGTTTAGATTCAAACCAGGTGGAACAACATATTAGAAGGAGGGAAGGTAGAGATAGGAGAAAGTCACATTGTAATGAGAAAGCTAGTTCAAATTACTATTCAAGCCTAAGGTAATGGGGGTAATGGTCAAATCTGCATATGAATTCTAACTCTGTATTTTCTCTTTGAAGCTTTTATTTGTAATTAAGTTGTTTAAGTACAGCAATTGCCATATCTTCCATGGAGTGAGCAGGGAGATTGAAATGTTTTTGAATGTTGTTATTTCTGATTTCAGATTTGTGTCCATTTATTCTTCTCCACAGAGACTGTCCCGTTAATCCAGTTTATAAGGCAGAGGGCATCTCTTCAAGCATCCAACGAACTTTGTAATTTTCTCCCACAAAAGCTCATACGATAAATAAATTTGTTAGCCTTTAAAAGTGCCACTAGACTCCTTGTTTATTTTTCATTACAATAAATGATTTTCCCCTATCTCTACCTCCCCACCTTCTAGTATGTTGTGCCACCAGTTTAAATCTAAACAACCAGAGGCAGATCAGAGTCTGCCAGGCCCCTGGGCCTCCCTCACTGGTGCCCTCCCCAGGGCCAGCCCCTCTCACCTGGGGTCCCAACCCTCCTCCCCACCAGCCTAGGGCCTGGGTGCAGGTGGGCCAGTGCTGGGGTGGGGCGCTGGGACCTAGCTGATTGGCCCCCAGGAGTTGTGGGGCTGACTTGTGCACATGATGCAGCTTTCGGGCCGCACCGGAGGCTGTACTGCATGCTCCAGTTGGCCCTGTTCTGCCACCACCCCCGGGAGCCGACCAGTCAGGCTGTTTGTTCTACTGAGCATATTCTTTTTTTGAAAGACTTGTAATTTGGTCAAATTTGGGAGGATTTTTTGTGGGCATGGCAAAAAGAATATCCCTGAAACAAACTCCACTACCTTTCGAAATTTAAAGTCCCTGCTTCTGAGCATGGGATGCTAGAGCTTTTCAAAGAAAAGGTCATCAGAAATTTTCCGGATGGGTAAAGCATACTTTTGCCTAGCCCCTTTCTTGGAAACAACTGACCCGTTTGGGCTGTAATTTTTCCAAAAGCCTGAAGCAAGCATTCAACCTAGAAAATGTCAGTCTAAAGTTTGGCAAAGTAATAAGCAACTGAAAACAAGCTCTTGTACTGGGGCAGCCTTAATAATGGGGCGCTTCCAGCCCTACCTCTAATTACAAATTAAATAACTTTATTTTAAAAACATTATTAAGGTTGCAAGTAAAATTCTCAAAGGTTCGGCAATGCCAGGATTAAGGTTGTCCATGCAACTGTAATTCGACTCCCTATTGCTTATGCATTGTGAATATTTAATATTATGTTTTCCCTGGGACCTGCATCACTCAGTGAACAGAATATATTGTGCTCACTGAATAGCTCCCTGAATAGCTATTGAATATTTCTGAACATTTTTATAAACTTTGTTTTTAATGGAAAAAGCAAAAATTTCACCATGTTTAAATAGTTTGAACCCCAGATGGGTCATCAACAGTGCATGGATGTTTAGATCCACAAGGCCAGCTCTTTACCTCTTGACCAAACCAAGAAATTGGTAGCAGCAGAAGGCATGTTTTATGTGGATGTGATGGGGATATAAAGATACATGTGTGGATTTCACAGCTATCTGTGGGCAGAAGAGGAATGTTGAGACTCCTGGGTTCAATTCACGTTTTGGGGAAAAGAGACCTCTACTAACTACTGAACTTTCTGTCCCTGTGTCCAACAGCATCTCCCTGTGCCCTTCTACTCCGATTTCCTTTCTCTTGATGCTATAACCACTACCACAATGATGCCTTTTCTCTGTCCCTACCTTGCTCACCACCCTTGTTCCTGTCAGTCCTTTCTCAGTGCTCAACTTCTGCCCATGTGTCCACTCCCAGCTCTGGATCCTAACCCCGGCTTCCCTAAACTCCTTTTTCCATCCCCATTTCAATCCCCTGCATTCATGTAAGGCTTTTTGGCTATGTCTACACTTGGAAAGTTAAGTCGACTCTGTTAAGTTGACTGAACAGTAGACTTAGTTCAGTCGACTTAACAGAGTGGCTACACTTTAAGTCCACTTAAGTCAACCTTGTTACATCAATTTAACAGTAGACATAGCCATCCACACTGGCTTTAAGTCGACTTAAGAAGTTGATTTAAGGCTTAAATTGACCTTCAGAGGTGGTGTTATTAAGTCAACTTAAACTGTTATTAAGTTGACTTCAGGAAGCGCTTAAGTTGACTTAATAAAAGCCCAGTGTGGACGCGGCTTTGTGTAGATTGACTTAAGGGTCCTTAAGTCGACCTAAGTTGCCAGTGTAGATGCACCCTTTCTGCCTTCTCCTACATCCTACTTGGTCAGACCAGCAGGGGGCGCAGGGGTTTCATAGTGAACACAAGACAGTCATGCCCTCTGCTCTCAGTTCTGGTGCCAAACCCTTGGCTGCTGGTCAAGACTAACACGGCTACCCCTTTGGAATTAGTCATGAAGGTCACAAAAGTCAAGGAGTCCATGACTTTACTGGACCTCCATGATTTCTTCAGCTGCAGCTGTCAGTAGCTGCAGCCTGGGCCAGAGCTGGAGCTGTCAGTGCCCCCATGATGATGGGACTTGGACTATCAGTCCTCCCACCATGGGGTTCCACCTGACTTTCTCATTAGTGATTCCAGCTCTCATGATCATGGAGCAGAAACAAGGACTCTTCATTGATTGTGATCAGCGAGGCCTCTAAACACTGGGGGGAAGGTCAAATGGTATCCAAGATGCTACACACAGGAGCCATACCACCATGTAAAATCACCTGTCCTCATCCATGCTGAATTTCACTTGGATCTGACTTGGATCTCACTGCTTACAGAGGGAGCATCTACACTTATAAATTAAGTCAATTTAAGCTTGCTTAGGTCGATTTAATTTAATCTGCATCCACACTACATTTTCCTTAAGTCGACATAAGCAGCAACTTAAGTCGACTTAAGGAAAATTAAAGTATACTTTATTAAACTTCGTTTTAAGTTGACTTTGCTGGCTAAGTCGACTTTATTAAGTCGACTTAGCCAGTGTGGATGCAGAGTAGCCCTAAATTGACTTTAAGTTGACTTAAAGGGCTTCAGGGCTCCCCCACTGCCCACCCTGCCAGGGTGGCTGGCACAGGCAGAGCCTGGCGTGCCACCCCACAGGGCAGGACAGAGCCCTGCCCACCCTGCTCCTATGCCCTGCCAGTGTCCCTGTCCGGCTCAGCCCCCATTGTACTCAGGTACAATGGGGCAAATGCTGAGTCCCCTGGCACTTGGCAAGGGGTGCCCCACCTGCCACCGTGGACCTGTCCACTTAGCCCCTATAAGTCGATTTAGGCGTCCAGTGTGGACACTCTAAGTCAATTTGGCAGGGTCCCCTTTAAGTCGACTTAATTTTTTGAGTGTGGACATGCTAAGTTGACTTAAATTAACAAGTGTAGACATAGCCAGAGTGAGGTGACAGATAGGGTGATTGCCTCAGCTATAGCATCCAAAATAGAGTTTTGCTGCTCTTCACTCATACAGTAGGAATAAAAACATTTTATTCTTCCTGATTTCAGTATGAAAGTGAATTTTAACACAAACTAGCCAAACTGGTGACACTGGCTGTGTCTACACTACAAAAAGTTAGGTCAACTTTGTTATGTTGACCTAATAAGGTCGACTTTAAGTCTGCTTAAAGTCAATCTTATTAGATTAACTTAACAAAGTGGTTTCCCTGAACGGGGACTTAGTAAGTCGACCTAATTGCCCTTAGGTCGTCCTAATAAAGTTGACTTAAGCATCTACACTGTGCTTAGGTCGACCTAAAGGAGTCGACTTAAGAATTAGGTCGACCTAACTGGTGGTACTCATTAAGTCGACCTAAGCTTTCATTAAATTGACTTAAGGAATTTATTATGTCGACTTAATGAAAGCCTGGTGTGGACAGGGACTAAGTTAGGTCGACTTAAGCCTCCTTAAGTCGACCTAACTTGCAAGTATAGACATAGCCACTGTGACAAAGCATTTCTGTCTGCTGTTCACCTAATCAGAGTAGTCAGTGCCCAGTAAAGCTTGCTTCTGGTGTCCTTTCCCCCGTTCATCACTAGATGGCAGGGGAGAGCTCATTCAGACCCTGCTTAGACTTGGCAATGGCTGAATGATTTTAGCTAGACAACAGAGTCTTGTGACACTTTTAAAGACTAACAGATTTATTAATCGCATGAGCTTTCGTGGGAAAAATCCCACTTCGTCAGATGCTTTGAAGACTCTGTTGTCTTTCTACAATAGACTAACACGGCTACCCCTTTAGAATTTGATTTTAGCTAAATATTGAAAAAAAAATCATCCTGTGCTAGCCACCTGATATGAAGAATTTCAGGTTGAGTAGTTAGAGTTTAGCAAAATTATAAGCAGCTGAAAACAAGTCTTATAATGGAAAGTGTTTGGGAACCTTAGCTGTAATGTAGGTATTGCTACTTGTGCCATCTATAATGCAAGTAAATATTTCTTACATATTAAATACATGTAATTTTATGTAACTATGAGGTAAAAACATGCGTACAAATACAAAACTGTGCCAAGACCTTTTGAAGCTTATAGGTCAAAACTAATATTTTCTTTAAAATCTTTCAGAAGGCCAACCAATAGACCTAGGTATAAACTGTAGATCAGATTCTGCTCAAGAGCAGTCCATGGCTATGTCTACACTTATGAAAATTAGTTCGAATTAGTTAGTTCGAACTAACTAATTCAAACTAATTTTAGTTAGTTCGAATTAGCTTAATTCGAACTAGCATGGCCACACAGGAATGTTAGTTCAAACTAAGCAAGCACTTGCTTAGTTCGAATTAGCGATCCCTATTCATTTCAATGGCCGGTTAATTCAAACTAAGAAATTAATTCGAATTAACAAGGCCACATTGGTTAATTCGAACTAGTTAGTTCAAATTAACCCCTTAGTTTGAATGCCCTATTCGAACTTATTAGTTCGAATTAAGGAAGCCCTTAATTTGAACAAACCCTAGTGTAGCCATGGCTTTAGTTAGTTTGAATTAAGCCCCCTTAATTCGAACTAACTTGCTAGTGTAGACATAGCCCATGTGAGTTGGAGCGGCAGATAGAGGGAAAGTTTTCTTAGAACAGTGGTTACAAAAACGTGTGTAATCAATTAGAGGAGATAAGGAGGGACACTGAAAACAGAGGAAAGAATATGGTAGAATGGATTATCTAGTGGCTTGTCCAGAAGTTACAAGTAGGTAAGAGGAATGAGTTCTTTGAGTTGGAGACAGTGATGGGGGGTGAAGGGGGGAAGAGAGATGGAACAAAAAAGAGTGCAGGGACTGATTTAGCTGTGCAGTATCAGACCCCAGATTTGTTGTATACTTCCAGTTCTAACCTGGGAATTCATTTTGTTGTATACTTCCAGTTCTAACCTGGAGCATCATTTGGAAAATTCTTATGGCCATATTTAGAGCTTTCATTGAATTTTCTGCTTCTTCTCACAAATTATGCAAATACACAAAGACCATTTACTGTACTACTACAGTAGATCAGACAGGTTAGCTATACATAATTCTACCTTAACAGTCATAAACTTCCTTTAGTGCTCTTTGATACTTGGCACAAGGTGGAAAAGGGAGAAAGAAAACAGTCACACTTCCTTATAAAAGCAAAGTACATTTTGGGGAATGTACTTCCCTATTTATGGAATACTCACCAGTTTTCTTTACCTGGAGAAACTAACTGCTCTTCCATTCCTATAATATTTTAAAGCCATTTCTTGATGGGAGAACAGATTTCACCGCTAGAGTGCAGTGTTTCCCTTAAAATGAAATTATGTAAATAGACAAAAATCCAATCCATCGGTGAATTTCCAGAAAACATCATCCTGGCCGCTATGGACATAGAAGCTCTTTACATCAACATCCTACACAAATATGGATTACAAACCATTAAGAGAACTAGTCCACATGATGTCACAGCACACCTCGTGGCTGAACTTTGTGACTTTGTATTCATCCACAACCATTTCAGATTTGAAGATAATTTATATCTTAAAGTCAGAGGCAGTGCTATGGGTACCCACATGTCCCTCACAATATGCCAACATTTTTATGGCTGACTTAGAACAACGCTTCCTCCAGTTTCATCCTGAAGCACCACTCCTCTGCTTACACTACATTGATGACATCTTCATCATCTGGACCCATAGAAAGGAAGCCCTTGAAGATTTCCACAGAGATTTCAACAATTTCCACTCCACAATCAAACTTAGCCTGGAACAATCCACACAGGAGATCCACTTTCTGGACACTAAACTACAATTTAGTGATGGATACATAGGCTATATCTACACCTGAAAAATTAAGTCGACTCTGTCAAGTTGACTTAACATTTCAAGTGTAGACGCCGCAGAGAGCTGTGGCTCCCTGCTGAGAAGGGACCAGTGGGTCCCTTCTGCCAGGAAGCTGCAGGTCCCTTCAAGAAGGGAGCGGAAGCTTCCTTCTTGCCAGGACCCCTGTGGGGCCTGGTGAAAAGGGACCCGGGGCTCTTTCTCCCTGGGACCTGCGCGGGTCCTGGCAAAAAGGAAGCCATGGCTTCTTTCTCCCCAGGAACTGTGCGGGTCCCAGCGAGAAGGGATCCGCGGCTCCCAGGGAGAAAGAAGCGTGGCTTCCTTCTTGCCGGGCTCCGCGCCCGAGGTCGACTTATAGAATAGATCAACTTAGGGTGGCCACACCATCTTTAGGTCGACTTAACAAATCGACTTAATTATTAAGTCGACGTAAAGAGTGGTAGTTATTAAGTTGACTTAAGGAGCTGCTTAAGTCGACTTAATGAAAACCAGATGTGGAGGAGGCTTTGTTTAAGGCGACTTAAGCTTCCTTAAGTCGACTTAATTTGCTAGTGTAGACATAGCCATAAAAACCACCCTATACTGCAAACTTACAGACCACTATAGTTACCTTCATCCCTTGAGCTTCCACCCAAGACACACTACTCAATCCATTGTCTACAGCCAAGCCCTAAGATAGATACCATTGTCTTAGGGTTAAATAGAGATCTCGGGATTTTTTTCTTATGACAACAGGTGATTTGACCTCACCTCCCTCTATCTGATGTTCTCCACTGTTTGAATCTGCACAATTGCATTGATTTGCTGTTACAGCCTGACTTGATCCTATGTCATACACTTCCCTGCATTCATTTTCCTCCCATTCTTCTGTCTGACAAAGTGGGATTTTCTCCCATGAAAGCTCAAGCGATAAATAAATTGTTAGTTTTTTTAAGTGCCAGGAGATTCCTTGTTTGTTTTGATGTAAATAGTACTGACTCATTCTGTTCAATAGCCCTCCTCTATTTAAAATACAATTTACAAAATATGTCTCTGAAATTTGGTGGCTTTTAAACTGTGTGTATCAGTGCAATTCACATGTAAAGCTTATACATGCATTGCTTTAACAATATTTGCATGTAGCAATATTCTTTCTTCCTATCCTAGGCCCTTATCCAGCAACTTCTCTAAGCACATATTCAACTATAATCACCTGAGTAGCCCATTGATGGCAATAGGACTAGCCAGATGCTAAAAACTAAGTGTGTGCTTCAGTGTTTTGCTGGACCACAGCTATAATTAGTGTTTCAAACAATTTTCCTAATTTTTAAATTCATTTTTTAAAATCTCTAGATTTTTAATAACCCCTTGAAATATTAAAACAGAAAGATATTTCCTCACAGGATTTTCTTGCCTCTGTGGTATTTGGAATGCTAATAGTTTATTATTGTAGGCAGCAGAGTTTCTCACACAAGCTGTGTTGATAGCACTGATTATTTTTTTAATAGAAAAAAGCACTGAAAATTTCGTTTTGGAAGAATGTCATGCATAAATAATGGCATGTACTCTGTAAAGAGAGAAATGCAAAAATATTGGTCATATTTTTGTTTTACTAACCTCACAATGTCCCTTCAGGCAATTATTGCCAATATCTTTTCTACTATATGTTATAAGAATGGACATTGGTGAATAAATTCAGATACCAAATGGTTTAAATAAATTACATTAATTCAGTGTCCAATTAACTTGTCATTATGTGTATTGGAAAAAATCCTGCCTGTCCTAGATCTGATTGGATTGGATATGCACAAAGTGGACAATTTTACTTCTGGAAACCTTCCAACCAAATTGTACTTGTGGGCTTCATTTATCCTGAGTGCATCACCATTGATATAAGTGACTGGGGTGATTTGGCTCTGTAGGTTTGACATTTCTGATTGAAATCAAACCCTCCTGTGCTCTGCATAGAAGCTGGTTTCCTGCTCTCTAACGTGGCTGAGGCATCAGGCTGATGAATGGCAGCTGAATCACCCCTCAATCCAAACATAGGAATGAATTATGGGAAGACAAAAGGCATTAGGACTTTGATAAGAAGGACAGATGGAAGTGGTAGATGAATGCAGGTCAAGCTTGAGGGTGATGTTACAAAGAGATAGCACAGGAAGAGAAGTGAACCAAGATCAGATTAAAAAACAAGAAGAAAGAAGAATATTTGTATATGGTATTCCAAGGTGCCCTTCAATATGGTGTTTAAGCACCTTTGTATCACCAGCTCCAATATGCTATTATTCTTAATCATGTTTATTATGGCAATGCTTAGGGACCAACTGAAAATGAGGTCCTGTTGTGTTAGGCACTGTTCAAACACAGAGTAGTACATATGCCAAAAGCAGTGCAGTGCAGACAGAAAAATAATCTTTCAGATAAGCAATGCAATGAAAAGAGAATGGGACTGATGGAAGTATATAAGAAGGCCTGGGGAAAAAAGAGGAAAGGGACCAGGATCAGAACCTACAGGAAAAAGATAAGTTTGCCACCTATTTGTTCTTGCCCTATAATAATAATAATTAATAATAATCACACCCCAGCATAATGATTCAGTACCATATTGCAACTTCTGTCTCTTAATGATCAGATGTATGCTGTGACATCTAAAATAAAGGCAGGGCTTTCATTGTCCACAAGGAGCCATAACAGATAAAGTAACTAATTTTAGAAAGATAGGTTTCTATAGATTCCACAGTCCCTTTTAAAAATCCACAAAAACATGTTTTAAAACGGTCTAAAAGCCCAACGTGTTTTTACAAGGCATCTCAAACTTTGTATAGATTCCATAAGTCCAGCATGGTTTGACTAAAACTGTGTTCATGGTTATATAGAGGACAGGGCAAAACAATGTACTCTATTTTCTACTTTGAAAAATCAATTTATGCAGGGGGAAATACAATTCATTGATATAGAATGAATTAGCCCAATTTGTATGGCAGAAAATTCCTAGAGAGCACTGCAGCATGGATGTACTTAGTTTTATATGGGCAGAATTTATCCTTTTACAGTTCTAGCAGTCAGGAACTATGGCTCCCCCTGTGCTGATTCTTTTGCATTTATTTATGCCTACCGATGGATAGAGAAATACACAATGTACACAAAAGGATTTGCTTTCTTATTCTATGAGATTAGATGGCTTAATCCTTTCAAAATAAAGCAGTTTCTTATTCATTCTTTGTGTCAGGAAAATCCCTACCAACATACAAATAAATATGCATGGTATTTGAAGACGTTATACGTAAGCATTAAAATGTGGATTAGGTTATTAAAAAGTTAAGTAAGTATCTGTTAATTGAACTGTCTTATTTTATAGGCTCCTGATACTTTGGTACCCGAGAGCAAATTCCTACAGAAACTGTGTATATTTCTGATCATCTGATGCATAGTCTTTTTGCACTGTACTAACTGGCTCATTTAAAATCATATCTTCTCAACAACAGTAGCAAAGATAGGAAAGCATTTATTCTTCCTTGTTTTCTTCATGATAGCAGAGACCT
>ML686006.1:10024774-10039978 GCA_007922175.1 Pelusios castaneus
TGAAGCTGTGATTTGTTATTCATCTGTGTCAACACAGCTATTAACAAGTCGTTAAGGGAGTGAGCAGGGAGGTTGAAGTGTTCCCCTACAGGTTTTGCAGTATTGCAATTTCTGATGTCAGATTTGTGTCCATTGATTCTTTGGCGCAGAGACTGTCCTGTCTGTCCAATATATAAGGCAGAGGGGCATTTCCGGCACATGATGGCATAAATCACATTGGTGGATGAGCAGGTGAACGAACCCTTGATGGAGTAGGTGGCATGATTAGGCCCTGTGATGGTGTCATCAGTGTAGATATGAGGGCAAAGTTGGCAGCGTGGTCTGCTGCAGGGCTGTGTTCCTAGTTCATAGTTGAAAGAGTTTAAGGTTAGCCAGGAAGTATAGCTACTATGCTGGAGAAAAGTTTAAATATATTTAAATATAGTAGGGTTGTGTACTGAGCAAGAACATTGGTAATCTCCCCCTGAGGCCTTGAAGAAGAGCTTGAAATCCCTGCAGCTTCTAATGTCTCTCCCACTAATGGGGGGATAAATCAATGGATCTGTGAAATCACCACCCCAATCTGAACATCCTCTGTGCTCATACATACTGATCTAGAGCCCACTGAAGTTGAGGGTCTTCTTATTGACTTTAATGCATTTTGGATCAGAGCCTAATTCACAGCAAACTCTCATATAACACAGCTCATGGAAAACTTGCCTTCACTTTACCCAGGAGAACTGCACTGATTTTAATAAAGGGTTCTTGCTAACGCTTTCATATTGGTCCTAATCAATACTGATGCTTAAAGGGTCTGCTCCAACATACTTGGCACACAGGCTATGTCTACACTTGAAAAGTTAGGTCGAGTTTATGAAGTCGACTTAATAAGGTCGACTTTAAGTCAACTTAAAGTGGACCTTATTAAGTCAACTTAACAAAAGTTGACAACTTTTCAAGTGTAGACATGCCCCCTTTTCAACCTTATTAAATCGATTTAGCATTTTAAATCGACATAATAAGCTCCACCAATGGGCTAATCCCCGTCTCCACTGGCTTAAGTCGACTTAATAAAGTCGACTTAAGCGCTAGTTCGAATTAAAACGAGATGTTATTAATTCGAACTAACTTTTCTTCAATTCGACTTAAGAAGCAGTTTAAGTCGACTTAAGGAAAGCCCAGTGTAGACGTGGAATATTTTAAGTCGATTTAAGCCTCCTTAAATCAACTTAATTTGTAAGTGTAGATGCACTCACAGAGAGTTAATCCAGTGCTTATTTTCTCTGCATACAGAATACAGGAGTAGACACTGTCCTTAGAATTGCCTGTTCCTAGTGGAATCCTCATCAATCAGCCAAATGATCACAGGCAAGATTTGCAAATGCATCTAAGGGTACATCCACACTGGAGCCTTCAGTCGATTTAAGGACGGTTAAGTCGACCTACAGACCGCTATGTCCACGCTGGGCGCTAATTAAGTCAATTTAAGCACTTCCTTGAGTCAACTTAATAACACCACCTCTTAAGGGCGACCTAATGCTTAAGTCAACTTTATTAAGTCGATTTAAGCCAGTGTCGACGGGGGATAGCCCTTAAGTTGACCTAATTGTCCTCCAAGCTTCCAGGAGTTCCTGGCCACTCCTCCGTCAACCTAGCACCTGCCAGTGTGGACGCAGGGCTGTGGACTCTTTAAGTCGACTTAACAAGGTTGACATTAAGTCAACTTAAAATCAACCTTGGTTAAATTGACTTAACAGAGCCTCCAGTGTAGATGTACCCGAAATGTCCTAGTAGATTAAATGCCATTTCACAAGTGACTTAGATAATGAGGAGTTTCAGAGAAACTCAATGGACCTTGGCTCCTAAGTGCAAAAGTCACTTTCAAAAATGGGATTCAAGCTCCATACTTTTGAAAATGTTCTCCCCTGTCTTTAGCTGAAGACATGAATACTTTACTGAGAAGTGGTTTAAAAAACAAAACGAAACATAGAAAAACCCAGAAACACCAAGTTGCAGGATGAAACCAAGTGTCCTGTTCCATCTTACTTTCTAATTATATGATTTTCATCATACTTTGTGATTGATGCAATAATGTTTGAGCCTAAGACAAAAGGAGAGTCTTTGTGCATCTAAGAAAACTAGTCCCTCATGAGTCCCAGCCACTGACGACTAAGTGTCTCATACTGCTGATTTATTTGTAAACTCACAAGAATACAGAGATTTGGCAGGAATGACAATGGTGCTATGTGAGAAACAAGGTGGGTGAGGTAATACTTTTTATTGCACAGTCCTATTGCCTGAGATATTACCTCATCCACTTTGTCTCTTATAGCCTCGGACCAACACCACTACACCACACTGCAAACAACAATGGAGAAATGTATCCAGTGACAAGAGACAGGTTTATTTAAAATCTTTAGTATTTTTGGCTATGTCTACACTAGAAAAGTTAAGTCAACTTTATTAAATCGACTTAATACGGTTGACTGTAAGTCGGCTTAAAGTCGACCTTATTAAATTGATTTAACAAAAGTCGACTTAACTTTTCTAGTGTAGACATGGCCCCTATTTGACTTTATTAAGTCAACTTAACACTTTAAGTCAACTTAATAAGGTCGATTTAGGCGCTAATACCTGTCCACACTGGCTTAAGTCAACCTAATGAGGTCGACTTAAGCGTTAAGTTGATCTAAAACGAGGTGTTACTAAGTCAACTTAACTTTTCTTTAAGTCGACTTAAGGAAATGCTTACATCGAATTAAGGAAAGCCCAGTGCAGACGCTGAGTAGTTTAGGTCGACTTAAGCTTCCTTAAGTCAACCTAACTTGTAAGTGTAGACGCACCCTTTGTGAAAAAGTTATTCGGCTAAATTCACATCTACACCAAGCCATTTTACAGTGTGTCTGTGGCGTGCAACAAAAAAAGGTTGGGCCAAAAGAAGTGAGCCATTCTCTATAGCAGGCTGATCAATCTCAGCTTAGACCTCATTCCTTCTCCACAAGCAAAAGCTCCTACTCCTTCTGTCTGTCCTTTCCATTGTACATGAATTGAAAAGACCGAGTATCCTCCTTTCTCAAATACAATTTTAACTGCAAGAGCTTTGTTGCACCGTCTCATTTCAGTCTCCTTCACTTCTCTCGCTAATGTGGAGCAGGAGTGAATTGGTGAGTGCCGTGGAGTCTGGCACAGAGTACAGGGCAAAGGCTATGGTGAATGGAACACTGGTTTAGATACAGCCAAGTGTCAAACTCTTTGCTCGCCCACATGAAAAGTAATGGATGTTTTTAAGGTTTTTAATTCAAGGACAATTACTATAGAAATGAGGTACAGATTTAACACCGTTTTTATTAATATTTTAAAGGGCAACTTCCTGGATTAGAGTAATAATCACAAGTGACTTTCTGTGCACAATGACTTTTCATGTTAGCTTTCATTGACTTCTTAAGGACATAAGGATCTCTTAAGAATAAGAACAAATAAAGTCCTGTGGCACTCTGACTAACAGATTAAAAGTGCCACAGGACTCTGTTTGTTTTTCTGCAATAGACTAACACGGCTACCCCCCTGGAATTTAAGAATAAGAGACTGCCCAGTATAGTTCATTAGTATGTTTATATACAACTACATACTGCCTTACCACAACAAAACACTCTGCTCCACAACCATCCACTTACCCAATATATCTTTTATGAGGTTATTTGCCCCCCCCCCCCCAGTAATGAATGTTAAAAACACCTTTATGGCAGAGGCAATTCAGTACTGATACATTTAAGATAGGAAGAATAATTTAAACTCATAAACATTATAGGGTCCTAAATTACCTGTAACCACTCAGGAAAAAGATCTGGGCATCCAGTGGCCACTGAAATTAGTCAATACTGGCCTTTAGCAGGTAACAACAATATTAACTTTATGGAATCCTGACTCACGTCAGGCTAGTGCAGGGGTTGGCAACCCCCGACACGTGTGCCACAGCTGGCACACGGGCCGAGCCTGAGCGGCAAGTGGAGCCATTCAGGCTCCCCCACTGGCTCCGCAAACTGCGTGGCCAGCAGCTGCAGTGCGCGGCTGAGGGTCCCGGCTGGCCCTGCCCCTTTGCTGGATGGCAGGAGGAGAGGAGAGCAGAGCAGAGTGGAGTGGGTCACGTCGCCCCAGCCCGCCCAGAGCTGCGCCGCTGCCTGCAGGGCAGAGCCGGCCCCGGCCACGGCTGGCAAGAGAGCGGGTCGGGTCGGCCCGGCCGGAGCCGCCGCTGCCGGAGGGTGGCCTCCAGTTCCTGGCCCCAGCTCCCGCTGGCAGCGGCAGCTCAGGGTGGGCCAACCCGACTCGCCCTCTTGCTGGCCATGGCCGGGGCCGGCTCTGCCCTGCCAGCAGCAAAGGGGCTGGGCCAGCAGGGGCCATCAGCCCCGCACCACCCCTGCGGACGGGATCCGGCCCTGGGGCCGGGAACCGGAGGTCGCCTGCCGGTTGATGCCGGCCCAGGCCCCGGCCGGCAGGGCACCTGGTCTGGCCCCACCCCCTTTTGGCTCCGCCCCTGGCACCTGCTGAGGGTGCGGTGGGTGGGGCTGGCACAGGGGGCCAGCAAATGTTGCCGACCCCTGGGCTAGTGGTTCCCAGAAATGGAGTTCAATCCCTGCCCAGTATCTCAGTGAAGACCTCTGCTCAATATACAGTGGCACTCAAAGCAGCAAAGAAAAGGTTGTAAAGAATGGGATGGAAAATAATCCGAAAAATGTTACAATGCCAATAAATAAATCACGAGTACAGCCTGAGTTGACATACTGCACCAAGCACTCAGTAACACCAAGGTCCATTACACCAATCTAATAGTGAGAATTGAGCCCTCAAATGGAGTCTGTCAGAGCCAGGATGTAGGCAACCAGGCCAGTGGTTAGCATAGGGAGGCATTCCAGTCCCCACACAGATTCAGGAGGTCAGGAGCTAAGGTCAGGAACTGCATTTCAGATACCAGTACTCAGGAAAGCAAGAGACCAGGATCAGGAAACAGGCCAGAGATCAGGAACCATGAGTCAGGCAAAGTCAAGAAGAAAGGAGATCAGTATCAGGAATGAATAGCACTAAGTGAGCAGTCCAAAGGGTGGACTCAGCAGCATTAACAAATTTCCTTTCCTCCTTTGGGCTTAAGTAGGGGAGCACTCAGTATAGGCCAATCAGAAACTCTGGTTTCCACCAATTGGGGTTCAGGGTGGAACTATCTGTTGGAGGTAGACATCAACGAGTCCTGCTTCGGGCTAATGCTAAAAAGTCATCAGGTGGAGAGCTGAAGCATGATGAGCTCAAGGGATTCCCTGGAAAGGTCTGAGATGACACTGCCCCTTCCCTACAGGGGCCCACGATTCTCAAGGTAGCTCTCATAAAAGGCTTATATGAGAGCAGGGGCATGAACATTTTCTGCTGACCCCCAGATATGCTCCTGAGGGCTATAGCCCTCCCAGACAATTAGCTATCAGAGTCTTCCTTGCTTAAGTTTGGAGTCTAAGACTTTGTGAATGATATATTCCTTGTGGCCTTATATGTGCACAGATAGGGTGGGGTTGCTGGTTGGATCATGTGTGAAAAGGAGTTCTCAGAGTATTATTTTAGGAGTGATACATGGAACATTAGGTGGATTTGAAGGGATCAGAGTTGGTGGAGCTTGAAGGTAACCAGATTAATTTATTGCCACATTTGATAGATTCCGAAAAATTGGTAGTTTAGTTTATGAGAAGGTCTGTCTATGAAAAGGTGCTCTGTTGAGATCCATATATTTGTTCCACTAACTAGGTCAGCCTGCTGCATATTGTTTGTAGTCTTTTTTTCTTCTTTTCCAGGTGTTCCCTCACTTCCTCCTAGATTTGATGTATCCACAATACCCAGTCCGATGTGGCTGGGTTACAGGAGGTTGTGGATAGTTTCAGATGAAATTGGGTGGTACTCAGAGTTGGCAAAAGAAGGGTTTTGACCCATGGATGCATCATTTCCATTACTATATGAGTTGAGGACCAGTACAGTAGGTGTAATCCCAAAAGACTGGGGCTAATCTGGAGTGAAGATGTGTGTAAAGGGATGTGACAGAGTTATACAAAATAATGAATGATGTAGAAAAGTTAACCAGAGATGTCCATTTATCCTGGCTCATCATATAACAAAGGGATATTCAATAACATTGAAAGGCGACACATTTACAACTGATAAAAGTATATTTTTATACAAGATATAATTAAATTGTGGAACTCATTGTCACAAGAAGTCAAGAGCTTAGTAGCATGATTTAGTGGGAGTGGTCCTGCTTTTAGCAGGGGATTGGACTAGATGACCTTATGAGGTCTCTTCCACCCTATGATTCTATGATTCACAAATATTACTAAATTAAGTATTAAAGATTAATATGACTAATAAGAATATGCACAATAACATTAGGATTATTTTTTATTTGAAAGAATATAAAGTCTCATGCTCCATATACCATAAGCCAACAGAAAACTGATGGGCTACCAAATCATTGATACATTATTTATTTAATGACAGAGGGCTTGCTGACATTTTACAGTTAACCTGGTCCATTTATTTCTTCTCTGATTTCTACTTCTGAACCAGGTTCTATCTTTTATAACACATAAGTAGCTACTACTTAGTTTCCTCAATAAAGTCTTACCAATAGATTTTTGAACGTCCAAATAAATTTAGTTACACATTCTCATTTACCCACTGTTCTGTTGACTCTCTCATTCTAATGGTAGGAAGGCATACTTTTATTTTCAAGAATCTGCAATGACATAGGTCATCTTAGTGGATGGGCAGTGCGGGAAGCTGCCCAAAGCCCCACGGGAGAAGGAGCCCACACTGCTGCCGCTTTAAGTATCACCACTTTAAGGATCCCAACAGCGCGCATGATCTACATGTGCACCAGCCAGGGCAGGAGAAGGGAAAGCCAGAGAGGACAGCAGCCTGGTAGTAGGTAGCCAAGGGTGGGGGGGGAGGGGGCAGCAAGGAGGAGGGGATTGGGGGGAGACCTCAGGGGCTGGGGGGAGTGGTGGGGAGTCCACAGAGGGGAAAGGGGAACCAGGGAGAATCCTCACGGGGGAAGGGGGAACCAGGAGGAGGCCACAGGGGAGAATGGGAGCCTGGGGGGAGCTGCAGGGGCCAGGGAAGCAGCAGGGAGGCTGCAGGGGCTGGGGGGGGGGCAGGGAGGCCGTGGGGCTGGTGGGGGAGCTGGGAGGCCCTGATGGGGGCCCTGGTGAGGACTGGCAGGGGAGGGAGACGGGGGAGGCTGACAGGGGGCTGGTGTGCTGGCAGGGGCTCCAGCGAGGCAGGGGGGCAAAAGTCAAGGATGGACCCCATTCTTGACTTTTGCCCTATGCCCCGGAATCCCTAAGACCGCTCCTGTACAATGATTTATCATTTACTTCATCAACAGGTTTTATAACTCTGTCTTTGATAACTGTTTCAGCTAATGTATCTGATCTTGACGTAAGACTGACTGGTCTATGGTTAATTTTGAATTTGTAGCTAATTTTGAGAATAGAGGTAACACTATCTGTCATCCAATCCCCTGGCACAGTAGATATCTTACTAGGAGATTGTTTTTGTTAGCAACTCAGCTTCTTCTAAGTTCTTGTGAGTGACTAAGACACAGTGACATTGTAATTTAAATGATCACTTTGTTCCAACACCCCCTCTTTTGACATAATAATTTCTGACAGATGGATACAGATGGACAGATGGTGGAGTACAAGGAAAGAGACTATTGGTCAGCATGATAGGCAGTGGTTCCAACCTATCAGCAGCTTAACTGTTGTCAAGTGCTAAGAACTTGTCTATTCTAGGAAACTGACCAGACTACTGTTGTGGAACAAGTTATTCTGCAATAACTATCTAGATACTTCCTTGAGAGGGTGTTATTATTCTGGAATAAGAGTGCATTTCTCTATTTATCTTGATCCATAAGGTAATTCAGAAGGAGTTATTTTTATTTCAGAATAAGTGAATCTTCATGGGAAGCTATTCCAGTTGTTGTAGAATAAGTAATCCATGTGACTCATATATGAGCAGTGATTAAGTAAACTCTAACGTATTTTAACCTGTGTAATGTGAGAGTTCTTTCATGTACAGTATTGAGTTCATATCTACACTCTACTTCTTGGCAGGATATACCGAGCAAAAAATCTCTAGTATCCAAAAGTTCTCCTACTATATACATTCAGCATGCCAAAATTTAGCTGTCTCTGGATTCCAGGGCAGCAGCCAGGTGGATAGCTAATTTCAGTGGACTGAAGAAGACTTTCGAGCAGAACACTAAGGCAATCTTCTGACTCATAGGAAGTTTTCCATGGGATTATTAATATTCACAGAAATGGGCAGAACATTCTAATCTTCCTGGTAAAACAGTTACATTCCTGGAATGTTTAAAATCTCACTTGATCCACTGGATTCTGAAAGAGATAACCGATATTTTTAATTATCCTGTTTTGGGGAATGAAGGGAAGAGCATTACAGATTACCTTATTTACCACTACCACATACACAGTCCTCAGTGCTGTATTAACACTCATTTATGCTACTCCAAACATCAGTCAGAGGGAGGCTGTCAAGAGCAACATGAAGCATTTTCCCCCTCAAGGGCAGGACCAGATCACTGCAGGGGCTATAGGGGCTGAAGCCTGGGCCTAAAGGGGGGCCCTGCGCTCCAGCCCCTAATGCTCCTGTGTGATCTGTCCCTTCCCTCCTCCCTCTGCCCATGCCACCCCACTCAGCGTTGGTGGGGATTGCAGGGAGGCTGCTGGGGGCAGTGGGATCCTGATGCCAGAGACTAGGCTCTGTTCTCCAACCCTCCCCCTGGGCCGGCTGGTCTGCCCCTTTGCAGTGGAGCAAGCCAGTGCATGTTCGCTCTGCTTCTGAGGCAGGGACAACTGGTGTGCTGTGTGGCTTCCGTCATGGCCTTCCAGGGCCCCTGACTCGGGGGGGGGGGGGGGGGGGGGGGCACCGAAGGCTGCACTGCACACCAGTTGGGGGCAGACCAGCCAGACTGGGGTTGGGGTGGGAGGGCCGTGGAGAACAGCATCTGGCCCCAGGACTCTGCCCCCAGTACCACCCTGCCCATAGGCCACCATGGTGTGGGGCTGCGGCCCCACAAGGGGGGGCCACACTGTGGTGGGGGGCTAGGGCCCCAGGCGAGTGGGAGCCAACAATGGTGAGCAGCCCAGGGCCCTGGGCCCCCTTAACCTGGATCTGCTCAAGAGTCCCTTGTAGCCTGGAAGAACTTGGAACACAGAAGTCAGGGTGCAGCAATATGCACCGGAGGGGGGTAAATGATAGAACAGTTTAAAGTGTTATATCTAACTGCCCTTTGCAGACCCTTCTGACATACTCCAAATGGTTCCTCGTGCATGTTAATGTAGAAGTGTCTCACACGAGGCTACATCAGTGCACTCTAGGTACCTTTTCAAGTGCATCAGCAGGATGTACGCAGGACTGTTAGGCTATGTCTACACTTAGGAAGTTAATTCGAGCTTATTAAGTCAACTTAGAGAGTGTACACTAGACAGGGCTGTCCCTTGGGGGGAGCAGGGCCCTGGGCCAATAGGCCTACGCGGGGCCTTGCCCCCCCCCATGCTGCAGGGGAGCATGGCAGGCCCAGCTGCCCACTCCACCCCCCAGGGAGCTGGACCTGGAGGCCGAGGCCACCGGGGGAGGAAGCCGGCTCCGGCCTCGGTCCCAGTCCGGAAGGCCGCTGGTGGGAGGAGCCGTCTCTGGCCCGGGTCACCGAGGCCGCAGGCGTAGGGATCCAGCTCCAGCTTCAGCCCTGGCCCAGGAGGCCGAGGCTGCTGGCGGAGAGCCGGCCACATATGGCTGTGTGGGGCAGGCCAGCCTAGAGGCCGGGCTCCCCCCACGTGCTCCACCCCTGGGCCTGCCTGCTCCGCCCTGGGTGGGGAGGGCCGCCCAGGGGCCAGGCATAGTGCTCCCGACCTGTCCTGCCCCGCTGCCTTCGGCTCGCTGCTAAAGGCAACGGGGAGGGTTACAGGAGGAAGTGGCCGTGATGGGGGGGGCCACGGCGCAGGCCCCACAGTGCCCCACTGGGAGCGGGACAGCGCGGGGCCCACATAACTGCGGGGGCCGGGGCGATCACCCCATTCACCCCCCCCGCCCCCTCTGCCAGGGACAGCCCTGACACTAGACTCTCTAAGTCGACTGGCTAGGTCGACGGAGAGCCAAGGCTCCAAAGGGGCCTCTGCTCCCCAGGCTAGGGGAGCCGCAGCTCCTGGGGACAAAGAGAGCCCTGGGGGCTCTCCCCATGACAGGGAAGCTGCGAGCGGCTTCCTTGTCCCTGGGGGTGTCCGCAGTGGGTAAAGGATGGGAGAAGGAAGGCTCCTGGAAACTTAAAGTGGTGGCCAAAAATAATAAACTTTATTAGTCCCCTCTTTGGGATGCAAAGGGTTAACAGTGGGGCTGCTTGCTGGACTAAACTCAGAAGTCAGCTTCACAGATAACAAGATAGCCCCAGGTGATTACTCACAGTTTAGCATATCATGAGTTACACAGAAATAAACCTTTAGAATAAACCCTCCTCTTGGACTCTTTTGATAATTCAGAGATAAAGTATAACAAGACAGAGTCCAATACATAAACAATAAACATAACAATAATCCCCAAACCTACACCAATTGTAATACCTAGGGTTAAAACTGAGGTAGAAGAATTATTCACATTCAATCATGAGGAGTAAACGTGGGGGGGTAATTCAGGTTCACATACGTACCATGACTATCAGGCAGGTGATTAACAACAGCATAATGTCTCAAGGCGGAGGCTGAAATCGACTCCGGCCGGCACTCTCGGGGGAACTCCTACTGCAGGGTGATCAGGCCTAGCAGTTAACTCGAGGAGACTCTCACCTGCTCCATGCGGCATGGAAGCTTTTATTGCCCAGGCCACGGTTTCCTGCCGAGGGCTGTGATTGGCCAGATTTTGCTGCAGCAGGAATTTTGGGGCGAGGGTCTTCCCGGTTCCTCCTGTCCTTATTTGTGCAAAGGAATTTTCACCAGCTCTCTAGGTTCCGGGTCAGAGCCTTCTACACCCCTGGGGGGGGGGCCAGAGCAGCCATGATTGACTTGCCCTCCAGCACATGCGTGAGGGGGATGACCCACCCCTTTGGGAGCTGGCTGAGAGCGAATCAGGGTCCGAATAAAGCATGTTGATAGTCACAAGCCTAGCAGCCAGGAGTTCTCTACGTGCAATAAAGCATGTTGATAGTCACAAGCCTAGCAGCCATGAGTTCTCTACGTGCAATAAAGCATGTTGATAGTCACAAGCGTAGCAGCCATGAGTTCTTTACCTGACCTGGGGGGCAGTATCTGGTATGTGACCTGGGGACAGTATCTGATAAACAGTTCCTGTACGTGACCTGAGGAGAAACAGTTTCTATGTCTGTATGTCACAAGGGAGGTGGCGGCCAGTTTATGGGGTGCTCATAACAGCACCTTAACAGGGGGGAGCCCCTTGTCCCCGGTGGAGTTGCGGCTCCCTTCTACCAGGGAGAAGGGCTCCCCCTAGCCCTAGGATGACTTAGGTCGACTTAGCGCTACTTCCCATCTACACTGGCTTAAGCCGATTGAATAAGGTAGACTTAACACTTACGTCGATCTAAAAGCGGGTATTATTAAGTTGACTTAAGCTTTTCTTAAGTCAACTTAAGGAACTGCTTAAATCGACTTAAGAAAAGCCCAGTGTGGACGGGGGAGTAGTTTAGCTTAACTTAAGCCTCCTTAAGTCAACCTAACTTGTAAGTGTAGATGCACCCTTAGAGTGCAGCAAGTTAAAACTGCTCTACAGTTTATTCCCTCTGGCGTGCATTGCCGCACCACATGGACCAGCCCCTAGTTTCTGCACTTTGCAGCGACAATATTTATATATGGGATGCCAATTGGAACACTGAATTGGTGTTTGGGCCTATTTTACCAGCATGTAACTCAGTTTATACTCATACTTTTTTGACAGGAGAAATAGCTCTAATAAATCTTATAATAAAAAGGCATAGGAAATTGCATACATTTGATCAAAAATTTAGTTTTATCCTTAGGGCGATAAACCACTTACCAGCGTCTGCATACAAATTAAACAAAATGAACAGAGATTAATTGTTTTGAGAACAGTTGTCCACAACTAATGAGATCCAGGATGGAAGAAACCAACTCCGCCCCATTCCAGCAATTCTGAAAAGCAAGGTCAGATGCAATTTTTCTAAAAGTATCTTGACTGATTTTGGTGAAATTGACAGAATTTGGTTGACAGTAGCCCTGAAAATATAAATTAAATAATACCCATTCATAAATTCACCTATGTTCTGTATGTTAATTGGCAGGTTGGTTACGAGCATGGATTTGTTTTCATTAGCACTAATCAGAGGCATTGAGATTAATTCTCTTTTCACTTTAGTCTTGCTTGAATCAAGAATAATTCCAAATGGGTATGGATCTTCATTGCCTAAACCTGATGTACTCTGATATTGGTCCACAGAGCTTGTGGAGCATGTGTTCTATACTAATAAATTAGGGTGGTAACATTTGCATTGGTGTAAATAACTACACGTTGAAAAGCAATTGCGAATCAAGCCCAATGGACTAACTCTAGTATAAGCAGGAAGTGAATGGAGCCTGTTTTGCTCAGAAGAGAACATCTCCAAAGGACTCTCAGTGCCCATTAAAAATTTCCATTTTTAACTACTGAAATATATTTCAATAAATGCCACATGATAACAACAGATAAGTAATAAAATTTGTAATCACTGGCCAATGTTTTCATATTATTTATTGATGCTTAAAGTTAGTTTTCCATATCTGTAATTAGGCACTTAAATAAGACTTGATAACTAAATATGGATTTAAGTGTCTAACTTTAGACACTCACATTATTAAAATTATGGCCATTATTACAAGCATTTTGGATGCTTTAACAGTATTAAAGTATGTGCGAATACAAATCCCATCCTACTGGTGGCAGCATTTGGTTGCTAGTGCACAGAACTGAACACTACTATGGCCTTTAAGTCTCCAGATTTAAGGGTAAAAAAATTTTGACCTTTCACTTATAATTCAATCTAGACTTTTAGTCCTGTTTCTGAACCCAAAATTCCAATTTTACCAGGATTTTTGAGGTAAAATATGACACATATACAAGTGTGTGAGACTAATCAGCTGAAGACTTAGACAGCGCAAATCCAAGTTAAGAAATGTCCCATTCAGAAAGTATGTTTCACATAAAGTCTGTATGTGAAAGCACATTTTATAAATAAAACAAATAAAAAGTATGGGCTGTTCTTATTGATATCAATGTATCTCTGCTACCATGCGGTATAGAAACCTCAGTTACAGAGGGCTGTTAGATCTATGAACATAGATGCAGCTCTCTGACTGGCTGGCTGTGATTATACATTGCTGATAACTGCCCCCAGTACCTGATAATGATTTTTTTAAGTGTGTATATGATAATTTCCTGAGAACTGTAATGAGCCCCAGAAAACACTCTGACAGCTTATTGTTTCCCTGAGATGTTTGAAGTCACTCAACCTTTAGCCCTCATCACCCTGTGCTTCAGAATGTCACTGTGATCAGAGACATGAGATAATCACAAGGAAATGAGCAATCTATTGTCTCTTTTTGCTTCATTCAAGATACAAGTGAATTGGTATCTTCATGAATACTAGAGGTGATACCACAAAAAGCAGATGCGTTTATACCTGAAAGTAGCTATTCTCTCTGCAGTGCATATAACCCTGAGAATGTGTGCCCAGGGAAGGATGCACCTACAAAAATGCTGAGGGAGAAATAAAACAGAATCCCTTCCCCCCCACCACCTTTTTGTCATCAGATTAAAGTTCCCTTCACATTTTCATGTTTAGGTTTACTTCTCTAAATGGGAAGTTTTAAAAATAAAAGTCACAAGCATTTACAATCACTAACCTCTGGCATTGGCCCATCCCGTGCTGCATGAATAAGTTGAAAACAATAACTTTATAAAAGAAAATAGTGCTCTCTGCAGAACAATGCCACCCCTCCTCGCCAACTCCCATCCCAGGGAAAAATAATCTTTAGTGTTGTTTGAACACACAAAACTTGTAAAATTTCAGGACCAGTCCTAGGCACATGCTAATGTTGTGGTCATGCAATTTTTTTTCCCCCACATCAAAGAAAATAACCCCCCAAAACCAAACTAACAAAACTGTGACTTTGCTCAACAGTTCTCTTTCACAGTCGGCATCTTTGACTGAACTCTGGCTGTAACATTATGAAAACCTTTTCCCTTGTAAGATAATGTGAGGACCCAATTCTTGCCAGTTCCAAGGAAGAGTTGCACTGATGCTATCATAAATGATAAACTTTTCTGATTCCTCTCGGTGGTGACAAAGCCTTCAGACTAGCCCCTCCCCCCTCAAGAAATGCCCTTAAAACAGTTCTGATTGTAGAGTTTGCCTAAGGCACCCTAGAGCCCTTTGGGCTATCTATCTATAGAACTTTTCCTCTAATTTACCCTGTACATTTGGTTATTATGTTTGTAAGTTGTTAGAAAAGGAATCAACTTAATAATATGTGAAAGATCAGGACTATACCACAGGGTGAATAAAGCTAGACAGAGCTAGTACTCCTTTAAAAAAATTAAAATCTCATCACACCAGTTAGGTCCCTTTATGTACATAGGCCCAGACCTCAAAGGTATTACACAACGAATTTCCATTTAAATCAATCCAATGCCATTGGCTGTTGTTTCTTCTGGTGTGTTAATTTTGGCCATTCCCTCTCCAATGGAGTTGTGATAAGAATAGCCTTCCTGTCATAGTGTGTTGGATGCAAAGCCAGCTTTATCTTACATAGATAGGGAGCCATATTCAGTGGCAACATAAAGGTCCTATCTCCATCTTTTCCTTACCTTTGCTCTGTTTGTTTTATGTAGTCACATTTCATTTGCCTCAGATATCTCACTGTGTTCTATTCAACACATACACTTGATATGATTAGCAGTCACTACATAGGAGACACCTCACATTAGAATTGCAAAGGTATTGGTAAATTCCAAAGGGGTAGCCGTGTTAGTCTATTGTAGAAAGACAACAAAGGTATTGGTAGTTAGGACTGAGGAGCATTTACCAGAGCTGCTTGGTAAAGTGTGCACAATGCTTCCTGCACTATACCAGTGCTACTGGTCACTTAGGCTATGTACACACGATCACTTTATTGC
>ML686006.1:10040378-10076223 GCA_007922175.1 Pelusios castaneus
GGGGCTGGCAACGCAGCTCCCGCTGCCACCGGAAGCCCTGCAGCTGGGCTAGGGGGTTGGCTGTGGGCAGTGCATGGTGGGACAGGTGCCCACCATGCACTGCTCTTCTTTCGCAAAGGAGCATTCACACGGTGAATGCTCCTTTGCGAAAGAAACAGCATGTGCGTACACGAGAAAGCGCTATATTTATAGCGCTTTCCTTGTCCCGCAAGAACTTATTGCGGGACAAGTTTCTTGTGTGTACATAGCCTTATTTTCAAAAGCAACACATTCATGGAGATAAATTAAAGGAGAAGGACATTCCAGGAGATTGGCTGGTGGTTTTTTGTTTACTGTTCTTTCAGAGACTATGCGTAACAAAAGCATTTCTAGATAAATGTTAAACTCAGTGTTTACAAACACTTCAGGCCACTTCAACTTGCCCCTATACCTTCTCCCCCGACCCCCCCTTCACCTCCTGCCCTCAGGGCTTAACCTCCTACTGCCTTCGTACCTCCATTGGCACTCCTGATTTACTTTGGTATCATCAGACTCAGACCCATCCATACTGAAAATGAAAACTATGCTGAACACACTTAGGACCAAAAATTTAAATAACTCATTTCAAAAGATATATTATAGAAGACAAGACATTTAATCCCCAAGAAAACCACTAACTTCCATCACAAGTTGCAAATGATAGTTTTGCACCTTCTTACCTTCCGACCATTGTTTTAGACTGTATGCTGCAAGCACTCAATTCAGCATGTCAGAATGGCTTATTTTCTAAACAACTTCTTTGCCTTGTTATTTGGCATATAAAAATACAGACTCACCTATGCAGGCAAAAGGGAAGGGCACACACCCAGAGCAGATACATTGGTGCAGAAGAGGGATGTAAGTAGCCTGTTCTCTCCATGAAAGTCTGTGGAAGACCCTGCACTCCACAAGGTGAACTTCAGTTTCCAAACCGACTGTTGCTGTCTCATGAGTTTTACCTTTTTAATGTCATTATGATCTGTTGCAAACATCCCATCATCTAGCACACCAGAAAGGAGACAAGATTATTGGTGAAGCCAATTAGCACTGGTATCTGTCCATCTGGAGGAGGCAGTTTGTAATTGCTCTTTTTAAATAGAACTTGTAAAAAAATAGCATATCCCTTTAAACAAATGGTTCATTTAATACTTTTATATCTACTTAAAAAAAGAATTGGGCACATTTTGAACATCTCATTATGATGCTGGAATTACTACAAAGTAGGGTGGAATATGATGCAGAAAGAATGTATTGAGTGTTGTGCTGAACAAATTTATTCAACTATATCATAATAGAAAAATAATACCAGTAAAACAAGGTTGTTAGTTTACACAGGGGTGTCAAACTCATTTGCTACAGTGTGCCAGATTTGACTTAAATGTACTTTAAGTGGGCCATACATACCATAAATCGAATACTACGGCACTCTCGTGGCATCACGGAGTGCTGCGTATGCGAAACTGTGTTCTGCGATGCCACTCTTTCTCTCTCTCTGGGTGCATCTACAATTGTGAATTAAGTCGACTTAAGCCTGTTTAAGTCGACTTAATTTAATCTGCATCTACACTACAATTTCCTTAAATCGACTTAAGCTGCTGTGGAATGCAGTCTTGGGTTGGATAGAAGACGTTTGTGGGCTGCATTTGACCCGCGAGCTGAGTGTTTGACACCC
This sequence comes from Pelusios castaneus, assembly GCA_007922175.1. Classification (NCBI taxonomy): domain Eukaryota; kingdom Metazoa; phylum Chordata; order Testudines; family Pelomedusidae; genus Pelusios; species Pelusios castaneus. Next base: position 10,042,069 of record ML686006.1, read on the forward strand.
TGGTTTCGAAGAACCTTATGAAATTGCAACATGTGTGTGAGCATCCTATAATTTAAACTTTCAATTTCCACTGTCAACTCTCACCTACGAAAGCTCATGTGATAAATAATTGTGTTAGTCTTTAAAAGTGCCACAGGACTTCTTGTTTGTTTTCCTGATTCTATGTAACTTTCTGCAAACTGCACACAGAGAGAAAGTTCTTACCAGACAATGAAAGTCATCTGAGAATAAGATTTCTCATGTGAAGTTCTAATTCTGGACAACCAGTCTCTTGGCTGCCCTTTTCTAAGTTTGCTTTCCAGATGATGGAGAAATTTACATGCAGATTTTGTTTTCATTCATTCATTTATTTATTGTGCCAGTGAGCACTCTTTCCTTTATAACCGGCTAAATGATATGGGAATTAATCTCTACTACTGTATCACATAGATATTTCTCATCCCACTTTTTTATTACAATTACCTCCATGTATGCACGTTTTTATTAACACAGACACAGCCTGGAAGAATTAATGCTAATTAAGGTCGCAAGTCTTGAATTTTAATCACATCTCTGACTGAGGCTTGATCCAGGATCCGGCATCCACTGAAGTCAATGAGATACTCCCAAGTGGAGCTACTTTCATTGATCTCAGTGGATTTCCGACTGGATCCTTGCTGCATTGCCTCAGGCAAGTCTTTTTGCATCTCTGTTTTCAGCGTTTACTTTAAAGGGGGTATTAATATTTTCATGTTGTTATATTTGTACAATGCTTTGGGCATGTAAAATAATACATATGGGCTCTGTATTATTATTACTAGTTATTTGTCCTGTTAAAACTAACAAAAATACAAGACAGGATTTGCACCCTTGCCCTGTTTTTATTCCTTCATTGTTAGTGATGGAACACTAAATTAGCATGAAGCCAGCCCCTGTCTAATAAGCAGGCTCAGGGCTGTGCTGAAAAGTCCATGCCTTTCACATGCAAAAAGCTACCAGAATGCATGTCCAGGGAGGCATTACATCACTGAAGATGTATTGATTGAATTTTTTTTAAAAAATCAGGAGTAGAAATTGATGACAAAACCTAATGAAGTAATGAAAAATTGAACGTCTCATCAATATCCAGACGGAGAATTTCTAAGACAGCTATACAACCTACACTATGCCCTAGTCAATCTATTCATGAGCTCTGCATTGCCATCTTCAAGTGCGCTTTGAAGTTTGCCATTCCCAGAATTATTTGGCAATGGATTAGTATTGTCTGATCAAGCGCCTTTCTCAGAGCCACAATATAGCTGAAAAAGCATGGCATTCAGGTACACAGATTCTGTAACTCCCATTGCTAATAAAATGCGCCCTATAGATAGATATTTATGGTCAGAAAATACTTCTAGTTTATTTCTTGCCATTACTCAAAACCATATTCATTTCAATGGGAGGAAAATGTCTGGATCAGGTCATAAGTGTTTTACAATAAATATGCTTTCTGTATTTAACATCCGAGTAGGGAAGAGTGAGATTATAATTGTCCCAGCCTGAGGATATGGAAGCAGGTGTAATTAGGGAGGGTAGGAAGCAGAGGATGAAAGACCAGAGCCCTAGCATGACTCTGGCATTAGGAACCATAACTGAACCTTAATTTGGGTGAGATACCCAGTGGGTATAAATCACCATGGAAACTGATGGAGCTTCTCTGGTTTATGCCAACTGGGGATGTGTCCCAAACTGAGAAGGAACAAAAGATGAGGTACCGGCTACTCGGCCACCAAAATATAGGCCCATTCCTGTAAATGTTCACACACTTTCCTGGCTCTCTAAGCACGAGTGCTTCCACTGATGTCAATGGAAGGAGAATGAGACCATGCACATACTTAAAGAACATGGGGCACCAAACAAAAGGAGAAATAGGCAGTCTGCTCAGGGAATTTTTAGGAAAAATTTTCTCTCAACTCTTGATCAAAAATCATTTCTTTGGTGCCTTTTGAAAGCACTGAGATTCTAAAGCCATAATGGATGTCATAGAGTGTAAAAAAAGATAGGCCAATAATTGAATATTTTTATCTCTTCAGATTTACAAGATTCAACGTTCATAACATTTGGAAATAGTGAAATATCCATAATGTCATCCTATAAATCTTGTTCACATATTAGCTGAGTTGCTTTATATTTAATAAAGAAAATATTATGGGATCCTTTTAACACTTTTATTATGAAATTCTATAAATAAACATCTATGTCCCAAACATTTCTCTAGATGCTTTAGCTACTAGTACAGTATGTTCTTTTCCATTTCTTTTCTAAACAGTTCCTTTGGCCTTCAGTCTTGTGTGCTTCCCAAATCATGGAAACAATTTCTTGACCCTTTTTGCCCTCATGCATCGGGATGCCTCTCTGTGTGAACAATAAGAGTAAAATCATGAGATTCTCATGAAGTCAATGAGAGTTTTGAAAGGACTCCAGTGGGGTTAGGATTTCTCCCTGTGAATTAAGACTCTGGATTTTATGAAGCCTGCCTGGTAGGGCAAGGCAAAACCTTAGAGCAGCCAATCTGCATGGCATGCTCCCCTCAGGACTGGGCAGAGATGTATTTATAATTCTCAGTGTGAATGCTGCTTAGCAGTTGTGGCTATTCACTTTTGCATGGATAGTTTGGTTACTGGCTTAGTTTGGCTGTGTACACAGAAACAACATTCCATTCATCCTCTCCTCCCCCATATCCAGAAATTACTCACACAGCTAGATCCTAGTATTCTCACAAATGGATCATTTACCCCTTTAAATGGGCTGCTTCTGTTCTGCAATGCCCTGTGCAGGGAAGCTTGAAATATACAGCCTGGAGAGGCTTTGGGCCTTGCTTAGCTGAGGCCTACTCTTGTGGAATTCCTGTTTGTGCCATGTTTCTATCTGCCCTCAAACCACAATGAATCAGGACTTCAAGCACACAAGGAAGGGCATAGTTTGTGATAACCCGGCTGTAATGAATGGAGCTGGGGTGGAGAGGGGCAAGCCAGGGTCTCCTTAGAGCTATTGTCTGCTGAAGCTGCAAGAAAGCCTGCCTGTATGATTTCTTTCTTTCAGTTGCAGCATAATGGTAAGAACAGCAGGGGGGCAGTCTTCTGTCTGATAGAGATGAGGTTTTGTAAGTGAGGAAATTTGAGTAACATGATCAGTAAGAAGCCATTGCTCAACCAAAAGAGATCCACAAAGAAGTTTGAGCAAAAAATATACCAGGGTTGTGGAAAGGCAGCAGAATATGATCACCACAACATGGCTGCATTTTCTATGCAAAATATAAGAAACAACAATCACTGGCGTACCCCCACCCCTTATACTCTCTAAGAGGAAGTCAAAAGAACAAAAGAAAAGCAGCAATTTCAAATGGCAAGCACTTTGTTACCCTATTTTCTGGAGCCAGCATACTGTGCCATTGATTTTTTAAGCAAAATTTCCCATGAATTTCAACTGAGACATCTACTTAATAATGTGTGACATGATATGGCCCATACTTATCATTTGTTAAAAAGGTATTGTTCTAACTAGAGTGATATTAAAGTGGGATTCTTTCCACCCTTCCACCCCCTCTGTGGTTGGGATTTTCCCACCACGTGCAATAACTTGATAACAGACAGTGCATTCAAGAGCCAGAAGACATGGAGAGGGTAAGCAAATAATACAAGGGCAAAATCCTTTCACATCAACAGGAAGGGGAGCCATGGAGTGAAATAAATGGTCACTTCCCCCATTCCCCTATTCTATCATTGCATTAGGTCCACAAAGGTAGCACCTGCCTGCATTTTATCAGTTTGATGCACCTATTTACCATGCCAGTTTTCTAGTATGGGCTGCGTGTCATATCCTAGTTGTTACAGGCCTTGCCCTGTGATCATTTGGAATTAGTAGGAATCTCACACACAAATTCCCTAACAATTTTTCAGGGATAGTCCTCTACAGAAATAATGCTTTCCATATAGGATTTGGGTTGCTGGTTTTTGCTTTTTTAGCATGGTTGAATAATAATATTTTTTTAAAAAGGAAGCAAGGAACTGGGAGTGTAGTGAAACGGTTAAAGCCGACAAGATGACATCACTATGACATTTGCATAAAAGTGAGGATATAACTGCTCATGCAGAGAAAGCCCTTTATACTACAGTCCAGAGCAGCAGCTGCAAAGACCAGAGTTACTTCTGTGCAGAGCGTCAGTGGTGAGGATACAATTTATATTTCAACTATGGTCTTTTTTTCCTCTCTCCCCTTTTATTAACATGCATTTCTCCATGTTCATGCTGATGAGTGTGGATTTTAACCGCAGTCCTCCTTCAACGCTCCCTACTTTGTTGCTGAATTTCAATATGGAATATTCCTGTTGCTTGCAAATGCACCCAAGAGATTTTAATTGTTGCAAGCAAAAGTGCTTAAATCTAGTGGCATCGTTAAAGTTGGAAAGATTGAGTGAATATGTTAAATGGGAGCCTGGCTAAAGAATGGGAGAAGCCCTTTCTATTTCCTTTGTTCTTTCATGACCAAAAAAAAAAAAAAAAAAGCTGGCATTTTTTTTTTTTTCAACACTTGACTATTTGGTATCTGAGCCAACAATTGGAAATATTGTTATATGCATTACCACTTCCCTGCTATTTAGAAGGGAATTTACAACAAACAGATGTGTGTAAAATCTCAAAACTTCCTATAAGGGGAGGTTGTATTGTTAAACGTTCTGCTGCTGAAAGGGGGTCGTGCGTGGTGTGTATCTTAAGCAACAAGAAAATCTTTGTTTGAATCCACGCAGCATTGTATCTCTGGCTGCAATGCTGAGAAGGAGAAAGGCAGCAACCAGAGCAAGGGCGGTGGTTTGAGCTTCCTCAGACTGCAGCTGCAGTTCTTTGTGAGGAGAAAAGAATGCAGGACTTCATCCCCAAATGTGTTAAGGAGAGAGAAAGCGCAGACAGACAGACACCAAGATGAAGAATGTGATTAACATAGTCTAGTTACTTGGCATTGCTATTATTTCATATTTTTGGTGTGTTTATATTATTTTTTTTAAAATATAATATCTTCCTCCGTGCACCAGCCTTCCTGTTCTTTTCAGAACGACATGCAAACACTGAAGGGATTTTAATGAGAAGAAAACATTTTGAACAATAGGCAATTTGTTTTGATAATGGATTAAATTTCCACTTTAAAAAAAAGACCTGATGATAAAACAATTTATTTCCTGCATTGATTTTGTTTTCAACTCCTTAACCAGACTTGGCTATATTTGTACATATACATTTCACATTTTTGTTACATGATATATTTTATTTCATCGAATATATATTTTATGACAGAAAAAAAGGCTAGTATAAACCACCTAAGGAGGGGGATCAGGGGGTGGGACTGCGGGCAAGAGATCAAGTGAGTAACGCATTTCTAAATAAAAGGTGGAGGAGTCTTAACTGGTTTTCCTTTCTGCGCACAGATTAATCTGCAAAAATGTCTGACAAACCTGATATGGCTGAAATTGAGAAATTTGATAAGTCTAAATTGAAGAAAACAGAAACGCAAGAGAAAAACCCACTGCCTTCAAAAGAAAGTAAGTGTGTATAATTTAACAGGGATGGGGAGAAGGCAAGGAAAAGATAGACAAGGTAGAGAGACGGATTATATATACATATAGTTTACATAATATATATGCAATTAGGATACATATGTAAAACATCAGAACCACTGAGAAGCTAACATGTAGTAAATTTTACAATTAACATTATCTACCAATAATTTTATACATCTATATTTTGTTTCTGAATTCCATAAAAATGTAAAATGAATCTTTTTAAAAAGTACTTCATCTTTATTTTTATTTTTTTACAATTTTTATTTCTTTCCTCTCTTTTTAGCAATTGAACAGGAGAAGCAAGCGGGTGAATCGTAATGAAATCTGCCCTTCCAAATTATGCACTGTACATTCCACAAGCATTGCCTTCTTATTTTACTTTTTAGCTGTTTAACTTTGTAAGATGCAAAGAGGTTAAATGACTGTACTGCCCCCTTCACATCAAAAGAACAGAAAGAACTACTGACACTGAATGAAGGCGCTGTCTTTCCATCTGCCTATCTGGGTTTGGTCCTGTTCTGGTGGCATGAAAGAGCTTGCATGTTGATTGAAAGAAGAACTTGGGTGGGACTACAGTAAAGTAGTAACACACAAATAAATGCAAAGCCTGTACCAAGGTCCTGCGAGCTGTAAAATGCAGTTAATCGAGTGCCATTTTTTTTTTTTGTTCAAATGATTTTAATTATTGGAATGCACAATTTTTTTTATATGCAAATAAAATGTTTTAAAACCTGGGTGGTATTGATGTGCTATCTTTTGGACAGTGATAATAACAGGATGAAGCAAAAGTGCCTGTCTTAACATGTGGGGTGCTAGGAGACCTTTGGAGATTATTTTTTAAAAAAAAACCAATGTTTTTGTTCTTGACATATTTTCTTGTCAATTTCAGTCCTATTACACTTAGAATAGACTTCTTTTCATAATTACATGCATCATAGCTAATTTTGTTTTGCTTTCCTGTAAATATGCTTCAATCTAATATTTATTTTTCAAAGTTGAAATAAATCAGAACTTTTTTTTTTTTTTAATTTCCTTTTGAAGAAACCATTCTGTAGCTTCACACTTGAACTGGACTTTCATTCTCATATGTAATTCCATCTGCTCCTTAGTATAGCTGGCAATACAGTAATGGACTAACCTTAAAATTATGAGAATAAATACGTTAAAATACCAACAACTTTAGCCTGATGTTGGCCACTCATTCCTTGCATTATGCTAATAGTAAAACTGCTTATTTTAATAAAGGATATTTTGTGCAAATGAAATTCAGCAGAACTAAATTACGATTTGGATCTGTTCAGAGCTTCATTGTGTAATGTCTCTTATATTAGTCACTGTATGATGACCTGATGTACAATCTTGTTCTTAAAATATATTTCAAATAATTGCCATCACTGGAGTATTACTCCATCAGATGTCATTTAAAATTTAATAATTTGGAGATTAATTAATAGGATTTTAAGAAAATAGAGATCAGGTATGGAATAAAACAACCTTGTCAACAAGAAGTCAGTAACATGACACTTTATAATAACTTGTTTTGAAAAATTCATATGTACATGTTCCTTCTGTTTTACTCCTGTCTGGGTTTTGTCCTAGGTTCCTTTCCCCTCCCTGTTAAATGACATTGGGTGAAATTCTGGATTCATTCTAAAGGCAATGATTAGCTTCAGGATTTCATCCATTTTATTCAGGATTTCGTAGATATGCATAAAGCAGCCTAAAATGGCACTTTAGGGCATTCTGTGAAAGTCACTGGTATCTTAGCTGATTTGCTAAACAGAAGACTTGTTCCTGCACTCTCTTGATGCAGGATCAACTTCACCCATGGGTATTGTCTGACTGAACTTCAGTGGAGACAATTTCATCTCTGGGGGTAACGCCATTCACTGGGCCTTTTCCCTGAGTAAGAAATCAATATCAATGGCCTAATCCTTCAAGATGCTCTGTGTGTCTTGTCTGAATGAACTCAAATGGTACTCATCGCGTCACAGGATAAATTTTACTCTTTACTACTATGAATTCTCAGCAGAATGAGTGCAGAACTCGATTCCTCATGCTTAACACCTATGAACAGAATAATCGCCTAATCCTATAAATTGCTGTGTGTTCTTAACTCTTGCTGCAGGCAATGAAAATTGAATGTAGTCAGCATCCTACACGATCAAATGTTTAATAAGGAAGCATATGTGTTCTAAGACCTGGAACTCAGTGAGAGCCTGATGCAACCTATTGAAAATCTGTTGGCAAAAAGGCCTTAAAAGATAAGTCTGTATGTTTGGGGGAGGAGTGGTCTGTTAGAAAATTAAGTCAGTTATCTTGTGCTGTTAGATTTTTAGGCTTTCATTTTCTTATGTATTGTACAGGAAACCAGTTAGTTTAGTCACAAAAAATCGTTTAGACAATCACGTCCTAGGTTCTGATATTAATCAGCTCGTACAGGAAGCAGCATATGACTACAGAAATGTTAGTCTACATTGTATGTGAATCGTGGTCAGTTAGCATGGAGGTGACAGTCTGGTTGCACTGGTTCAACTCTGCAAAGAAAACCATAGCAATATAGGAGCAATATATTTTAAAAGAATTAGAGCATTAGACACAGAGGTCCACAGCCAGAGTTGATATCAAGCAATCATTTAAATCAATGAGCTATGCTGATTTAAACCAGTTGAGCTGACCCTGTATCATGTATTTGTGACCAGTAGCTTCACATTACCTTTTATGGTAATCATTAGATTGATACCTCGGGAAGTTGACCGAAAGCTATCTGGTTGCAGCTTTGATAAATTATCATTCCAAGAGAGTGAATGTAGACCCTTTCCCCTTCTAGGCCACTGGTCCAAATGCACCAGAAATCAATAATGGCCAAAGAGTGTTGCCATCTGCTATCTGCTCAGTGGCCTCTAGTCTGAGTTTCCAACCCAGTTTCCAGTAGGGAGATGATTATGTCACAGTTGCTGTGAATTAGTACTATTGTCAGTGTCCTCAACAGGGAGGCAAAGGACCCAGCCACCACGATTTGAAGGTGATCAGTCCAGGTCAGATTTGAAGAACTCTGGCCTCCATCCTCCACTGCTTTGCACCTTCTGTAGCCATTTACATCAGTGCAAAGTGAGAATACAGTGGATGCAATGCATCCCCCCACCCCCACTCCCAGTGTGTAAAGACAATTCTAATATAGTAGCATTTTATATCCACTTACTACAAGGGTAAGTGGCTATACAAGGAGCAAGGCAGGAGAGAATCAGATCTATTGTGCTGCTCCTGACTCTTCGATCGCTGTACTGTGGAGCATTTAGGTTTAGTAACTTTCACCAGTATTAAATTCACTTAAAAAAAAGATTACAGGCAAGAAACCTGATTATGAGAACGGGTCATTTGGAACAAAGCAGCACATGGTTTTTGATCTCACATGCTGTGTAGCCACATCAGCCCAGCCCCCTCAGAGACAAAATCTTTATGATGTCTGATGAGCTGTCTCCCCCACCCCCATCAGAAATGCAGCTCTGCTTCAGAAAACTGCCTAGGTTATGAAATGTTTAGTTGTGCCTTCTGAAGCAAATTGTTCATGTTAGTATTTTTCACTGTCATATGAGCTGCAAGATATCATATGTATTGAACAGATAACTTACATTCCCAGTATCCAAAATAGCTTATTTTGGATCCTAAATTTATAGAAAAGAAATTGTTGAGCCTCTCCTTAATGCAAACATTTGGACTATTTTTGTGCAATGATGAATGTGTGATAAAAACACCACTTCCGTTAGTAACCTTTACTTCCCTAGTAACAGGGTAGAAATGAACACCAAAGAACAGTTTCTAGCTTTTAGTTTAGTCGTCTATGGCTAACACATGTAGCCTTTGAAGAAAATATTTTTTAAAAAAGAAAGAAAGAATAAATACTAGTCCAAACAGTACATTAAAGTAATTAATGAGTTTGACTGTGGAAAGTGATTGGCCAGGCCATGAGAACATGCAAAAAATAACATAGGCAAGAGAAAATAGGCATTTTAATTCCATATGTATTTAGTTATTTTCTTTAATGAAATTAAAAATATAGCCGAAGCTTATCTATTTGTACACATTAGTACAAGTACATAAAGCAGCCTTAGAAATCTATAAGAGAAGGCTGTATTCCTGTGACACCATTTGATGTGCTTATTTTATACACTTTACAATGCAACACAATGGGAAACTGAACTGTAAATAAAACTGGCTATGCCATTAATTTGTATAAAGACAGTTTTAAACATCATTTTTGTGCTACGTGTACACTGTTTGACAGATTAATTTGCCACTGTCCCTGTGATATGATTATTTTTAGAAAACACTGCTGCTAACCATGTACCTGTTTTAAAGCTGTAGAACTGGTGACAAAGAAGAATCCATTTCCCTCCCTGCTCTGAGTGAAGGATTTCCAAATTAAAGGCCTAATTTCAATACAACTGCCTTCAGGCTTTCAAAAATCATCAATAAATAAGTCAGCCAACCCAAGTTTCCTGAACCTGCTGTAGTTTCCGAATTAGAAAGATGAGACAGTTGCAGAGGCAGCTAGATTTATAAGGTGATATCCGCATTGAAATCAATGCCAAAATTCCCATTACATTCAATGAGTACAGGATTTCACTCATAACCAGAGTATAGTTTACAAACTGTTTTAATACAACTGAATATAAATTTTTGTGGTGGATATGTATTTTCCATCACTGGTCTTACACTGTTACTGGAGCTTTTGCAGCTGGGGCAGAAGGCTAGAGCTGTAGGTATTGCCTAATTATAAGTGCCTGTCACCAACTTACTGCTCTGGGTGGCATTTTTGCTTGTAGAGTTATTGGCCACCAACCAGTAGGAAGCACATGGATGTTTGTCTTTCTCTGAGACCTCCTTTGCCAGGAAAAGAGATAGTGTAGTGGAGACGGTGGAAGTGGCAGTGAGCTGGGAAATTAGGAAAAAGGTCCATAACAAAAAAAATCTAGAACATAATACTTCAAAAATTGAATTTTCTTTTATTCATTTTCACTCGATTTCTTACACTGATGCTTATTTACTGTATGTTGTGACTTTTTAAACATTTTGAAATGATAAAATATTGCAGCAAAATCCATCTATTAGCATAGGAATTCATTTTCCAGTCAATGAAGTCATGTCCAAAGATATTTGGAGGTAATAGTCATAGTAATTGTGGAGAAGTCATGTCAGAAATTATTTTAGTCTATAACTAAGACCACCTCACCAACACTCTGACTACAAATTCATCCAATGGAGGAACAGTTCTTACTTTCCAAATTTCTGAACATCTTCTGGAAACGGCCATTTTAAAAAACAAAGTAGAACAAAAATTTCCCAAAGAAATGTTTTTCTTTCTTTCCTCCAAATATGAAATTTCTTCTTGAAATTACACTAATTCAAGGCCCAGCATGATAACAATTAGTGGATACATTAGTGACAGCTTTTGACTCTGCAGACATAGGAATGGGAATCTTATACTACAGGAAAGAAAGGCTTCCTCTTTTCCATGAGCCACACAAAATTTGTTCCTAGCTCTGGAGGTTTTAGACTCAGCCTTTGGACCTTATATTTATGGATACAAAGGTCATTTTTAGAGGTTTTTATGGCTTCCTCTGATACCACTATGGTTAGCATCATGGAACCCAAGGCAGCAAGCAAGGTGGAGGGATAGAAAAAATTATCTCAGTAACCTTTTTGAAAACTCTCTAAAATATTTCTAAATTAGCTGTTTTCTGGTTTTACCACATATGAGTAATCTGGCCTTGTTAGCAAATAGAGTGTCTGCTGACTTGTCTAGCAGCACCTATTCCCAGAGATTCGACCCTGAATTAGGCATCTATCAGCCCTGGAAGAATTAATTGGGAAAAATCAAGGCCTACACCACTTTTATGTGAAAACAGATAACAGATTTATTAACGGTAGAGTCAAGTTTAAAAACCAGATATAAGTATTAACACATAAAATCCCAATCAATTCCTCTCCCCTATCATAGGGGTCCCGCTAATCATGGTTGTTCTCCCCGCTTAGGGTGCTTATACACCGATCGTCCATGTGGATGGAGGTTTCCCAGGACTGTGTCCAAATTCCAATCAGACTCAGCAACAGGTAAGTCAAATCATCTTCTTCAGGACCAGACCCGAAGTCCTCTTCACTTGGACCATCTGCTTTGGCTCCAGATTCGTAGGTCTTACTTCTGTCGCCGTGCGAATAAACAGAACCAGGCTGCCTCCCAAACAGACAGCCCCGCGTCATGCACAGATCTGTCATGGGATGCACATCCGTGCACCTCTAGGGTATGATCTGTGTAACTTTTCTGTTCACTTTTGCAAAGTAATTGTTTATTTGATACCAAATGTGCCCTTCAAGGTTCCCTTGTGAATGCTCAGAACATATTCTACATAATTACCATGGTGCCATGTTTCCTACAGCAACATGTGTGTACAGATGTGAAGCATGTTACAAGGTTCAGACCATCAGGGCTACATCTCAGAGGTGGGAGAGTTCCATGAGAAAGGCAATGTAAATTGATCTGACTAGCTCAGGTGAGATAAAGGGACTCACACAGCAGCACAGAAGGGAAGGGACTATCAGGAGTTTGAAAAACAAAGACACAGACCAGTTGAGGGAGAAGCTGCCTGGAAGACTCCTTGCAACATTCTCCAACTTCAAGCAAGATCTGGGTCCTGCCTTGTAACAGGCAGAGAATGGCTCTAAAACACCAAACAGCTGACACCTTGCACATAATCTTGGATTATGAGGTCAGTTTAGGTAGAGATGTTAGATTAGTATGCAGTTTATACCTTTTATTTGATAGTGGTCACTCCTGACTCATTTGCATTATGATTCTGCATTGATTTGCCATTTTCTCACTTAAAATCGTACTCTGATCAATAAACTAGTATTTGTTTTATCTAAAGCTGTGTGGTCTTTATAGGGTGTGAATGCAGAAGATTGGGCATGATCCATTTCAGTGTTAAATGGACAGACTTGAGACCATGGTGATTGTGAGTGAGTCCCAATCCCTGTAGGACAGGGGCTCCCATTATGGTAACTGGGGCTGGAGTTGCTCGCTGGGGAACCATTCCCTACATGACCGGAGAGAGCATGCTCACTACCTGGGACCGATTACATGCAAAAGGCTGGTGAGAGCTAACTTAGGAGTGAGTGGTCACCTAGCTGAGTGGGGTAAATCGGGGGTTCAGGAGTGGAATGTGGGGGGTTACAGCGGTACACCAGACCAGATCTGGGGAGCAGCCTGTCACAGTTCTTTTATTAAAACTCACTGACCAATCCTAAGTCTGGATTTGTCCTCCACCAAGCGGTCTATTTTTGCGCACACTGCTAGATCTCTGCGCATGGCCCTCAGCCTTATGCATGTCTCCTGATGCTGGGCAGACAGCCTGCCCTTGGCATACCGCCAAGTACCTCAGCCTCAACTGTCAATTGGGGCAAATCTGGCATGATGCCCAGACTCCTGGCCTGTTGCCAATCTCATGTCCGTCAGCATCCTCACATCATCTTCGCTGGTACCCAACAAGTTAACTTTATATTAAACCTAAAAACCAAATGATCTCCTACAGCCTTCCCAAACACTTACAATAAAAACTTTATTCCACACCACAGAATTAGGCCAGATCCTGGGATCTGGTGTAAATCATTAGAGTGCATGCATAAATGGCGTTTGTGACCCATCAACCCCTCTGTACCAACTGGCAAGTGAGTTAAAAGAATATCCTGATTCTGGTATGTGCACTCTGATTTACCAAAGATTGTCACGTTAGGACTTAAATAAAAACCAGAGATACAACAATCATTGTTATTGCTGTGAAATGTATGTATGGATACTAGGTAAGAAGTTATGAATATATACTGAAAATCTGTTCTTAGATTCTGCATTGCAACAGAGGTGGAGTAACAGGTTTTCTGTCAGAGAAGAGATGTTAATTCACCCATCTCTCTCACTGTCAGATATAAATTAAGCTTTGTAAGCTAATAAAAGGGATGCCTAATTGCATATAAAGTTATCGAAAAGGTGTGAAGGTCAACAGGAAAGAGCACACAGGAAACATAAACCACTGGGACGGGGTTATATTGTCTGTAAATAGAGGCAACAAATTTTGGAGATATAAGCAGAAGGCAGAAAAAACGTCCCCTTCTCCTGCACCTACGGAATAACTGGACACCATGTTTACATTCATAGAAACGGGATATCAACCAGGCTTTGTTGAAGATGCTGTAAAAGGCTTTGGACAGGTGGTTGGCCTAAATTAAGTTTAGTTTCTTGAAAGCATGTAATGATTTGGTTTTCTATGTAATCCTTTTGAGTCTATTATCAAAGATTCAAGAAACAGTGAATGAGGATAATACATTTACTGTTGTTTTTCACTATAACTAAGTCTCAGTGCTGTGGTATTAAACAAGGAGCTGGCCTTAGTTGAATCATACATGCTGGTGTGTACCTGATTCCTCTGGGGACACGAGGCCTGGTATTTTTGTGAGTGCTCAGTGAAAAGGGGGCTGGGCATTACAGGGGAACACTTCTGGAACTGGGTACCCTTACTGTTAACTTGCATGGCAAAGGAGGTGCTGGCAGAGCCCAGAGGAGAGTGTTTAGGTGGCTGGCAGGTTAACTGTGTCAGGGAGTGACACCCACTTAAGCAGATCACCCCCATGCTTGAGGCAGGTGACTCACAGTCCTGACTATCCTGAGAAGTGGCATAGTTTTATCATTATGATTTATTGCTAGAATTAGGATAGCACCAGTCATGAATCAGAATCCCATTTTATTAGGCACTTTGGGTGCATCTACACTTAGAAATTAAGTCAATTTACGCTTGCTTAAGTCGACTTAATTTAATCTGCGTCCACACTACATTTTCTTTGAGGTAGGGAATTTAAAATATTTTGTAAAATAATTGGTTCCCACTAATATACAGGGCTGGACTAACCAGCCTGGGGGCCCCAGGCTGCCCCTGACCGTGGACTGCAGGCCCCCCACTTGTCCCCCTTGACTATGAGGCCCCCTGTTGCTGTGGGGGAAGGGCTGGGGCCAGAGTGCTGGGGTGGGAGTAGAGGGGACCTGCTGGCATGCGGCGCGGTGGCCTCCAGCGTAGCCTCCCAGGAGGGTAGGCCCAAGGGTTTTTGGAGCCCTAGGCAAATTATGATTTTGGAACCCCTTCCCCCCATGTAATAAGAGATAACATTTGTAAAAAAATTCTCTTCCATCTAATTTGGTGCCCCTTTAAAGCCTGGCACCCTAGGTGACCGCCTAGTTCGCCTATATGATTGGGCTGGCCCTACCGCCCAAGGCCATGGGCCCTGGAAGGCCACGCCGGAGTAGCAGTCTCGCCGCGAGTCACCTGGCCCTGCACCCTGGGTGGAACGACCAGGGACTGACCCGCCCTGGGGATGGGACGAAGTGCAGAGCCCAGCCCCCCTTCACTTAGCACTGGCAGGGTAGGAGCGCTCTCAGGAGGGCCAGATTATTGCAGCGGCTTTAGGGGCTGGAGCCTGGGGGCCCCTTTTTGACCAGGGCCCTGGTTTTAAACCCCTAATCCCCCTGCGATAATCTGGCCCTGCCAATGTATTCTGGTTTCTTTGCACCACTCCATTAAGGGAAAACAACCAGTGAGCTGGTTTAACAAGCCTTTTTCAAATGTATTTATAACTGCTTTGTACCATAGAAGTGGCACACGTAGCCCAAAAGAAGGCTTCACTTTGCGGTGGCATAGCAAGATCTAGCAAGAAAACTCAGACTAAGAATACAGCCATGTGGAAGCCTGAGGTTCCCAGGAAAATGTGTGTATGCGGGGACGACGACAAAAAAAGAAATGCAAATGTGTGATGATTTTTATAAGGCCAACCATTTCCCAGATATACCTAGGGAAACATAAAAAGCGATCGAGTGTTCTAGGCTTGAGCGATATTATTCATTCCTTATAATTCCTACAGGATTAGGGCTAAGAAATCTCTCATGTGGAAGGCTGAACTGTTTGCCCACTGGTCTGATATATGAAAGAGAACAAGGTGGACGCTACGCAGCCTCATCCACACAACTCATGACTATGAAAGCAGCTGATGCTTGTTTGGATCACGCAGTGAACTAAGCTCCTACCAAGAGGCTCGCATTTTTTTTTTTTTTTTTGGAACAATTTTAATTGTGAAATGCTTACCTTGGGCTTAGCAGTTAGCTTGCCAGCATTCAATGAGTGAACACGGAAAAATGGGTGCAGCTGTACTTAATGCAGTGCTGCTGACTGAGAGGTATTAGTGTAATGAACAAAAGATTATGGGTGAATCAACCTTTAAGGGAAGAGGATGCATATTGTGCTCATCAGTTCTAAAAAATATACATATATGGCAGGCTGCTCCACTGATACTTTGCTTGTTAAAAATCATCTCTATAGCATGTGGGAGGTGTTAGTTCCATTGGGAAATGTCAGTGTAGCTCTCTATGTCCTTGTTGCCTTTTTAAAGGTTAAAGCTAGGAACAGTAAGCTTGTGCCTGGCAGAGGTCTGTAAATGATGGCATTTTTATATCATTGAGGAAAGCTGTATAATAACACGTAGTGTAATATGCTGGTGTTATTCAATGTTGCTTCACACATTTTGGGTGGGATTTGGCGAGCCAATGATTCCTGCACAACTTTTTTTTCAGTACAGAGTATAGGGTGTGCTGTGAATATTAATGCATATTTCTCTTCTGGTAGGGTAGCTAACATGGAAAAATAGATACTGTATTTAGATTTGGAATAAGTTCGGCTAGTTTTTTAAATGTGGGTGCTTAAAAGTAGGCTACTAAATCCATATCTAGGAAATTAGGGTTGGAGGGACAAAGGGCCATCATGTACTCAAGGCTACCTAAAACAGATTTATCCTTCTGAAAATCCCATATCCTGAAATAAGAGCCCTGATTTTCAAGGGTGCTGAGCACCCACAGTTTCCCCTGATTTCCTGGGTGAGACTTGCGGCTGCTCAGTGCAACTGAAAATCAAGCCACTCTTCTTTAAGTGTCTAAGTATAAATTGAGGCACCTAACGGCAGGCACCTCCATTTGTAAATTTTGGCCCAGGCCACTAAATTAGCTTCTGTAGTACCACTCAGGCACTTGTCAACTGTGATGAGCGCTCCTCAGAAGGCAATGAGGGTCGGGTGATTGTGTGAAACTTAATTAAATATTCTGAGTTCTAAGTTTTCATTCCCTTCTTGCTGCCTTCTTTATTTGACATTTTTCCCCTTCCATTTTCCAAACCTAGTCCTCCCTCCTCCTCCAACTCCTTGTCTTCCTCTCTGTTCTTATTCCCTTCTCTCTGAATACAATTTTTTCTTTGCCTGATTCCCCCAATAATTCCACTTCTGCATTCCCATGAAGCCGGTCTTCGCCTCAGCCCTCACACTGCCTAGATCAGTGGCTCCCAACCTGTGGTTCATGGACCACTGGTGCACCGCGAAGGTACTGCAAGTGGTCTGTGTGTGTGTGGTGGACGGGAAAGATAATGTAATAATAATATAATCCTGTGTATCTCTTATGAATTATTTGATGCTACGTTATTATTAGCAATATAATTTGCTTCACAAACATTCTTGTGTAATAGCTGCTTTTTTAAATACTCCTTGATATATAAATTTGACTCCCATCAGCCATAGGCTATGTCAAAAATGTTTAAAATGGCTTGCTTATGTGGTGGTCCACAAAAGCTTTTGATGACGATGTAGTGGTCTGCATAAAGGAAAAGGTTGGGAACTGCTGGCCTAGATCCAAAATCGGCTTGTGTGCTTGTAACCCAAGAACCTCTTTATGCTAGATGACAAAGGTGTTACAGGAGTCTGGTGTATGCGTACTGGTTCACCAAATAATGTAATATGAGGTCTCAGATTAAAAGCTGGTGTCACAGTGGTTATTAACGCCTTACATAGAGTTCACAAAGAAATTATGTGTGTGTGTGTATATATATATATATATATATATATATATATATATATGAAAAATATGGTCTTAGAATCTGTATCAAGGGATTAGTCCACAGTAAAGGGGAAAATCAGTTCTTCTGCTAGATAAAAGATGCTTATTCACCTATCGTTCTGTCAGTATGAAGAGCTTTATAAGAAAACATAATAGTTACCCATTTTCATATGAGTCAAATGTTAACCAAGAGATGAGAAGTCAACTGGAAAGAACATAGACGAAAAACAAGCTATTGTTATCTTGTGTATGGAAGATAATGAATGTTGGGAATGTTTCGAGAAAGGAAAGACGACGCTTCTTAACAATCATCAATGCATTTATATTTACGAAAATGGGATCTTGCTGAAAACACTAGAGGCCCTTGTGTAAAATAATTTTGTTTAGAGAGGAAGTTAACCTGTTAAGTTTAATCTCTAGAAAGCACGTTGTGATTTTTGTTTATATGTACCCATTTGTTTCCAATATCCTTGCTCAGTATCTCCTGAATTGTTAGTCTCTTTGATAATAAATGTATTAATGTTTTCACTATAAATATTCCTCAGGCCTCTGGAGTAAATCAAAGGGGTGAGCCTGAGTGGAATCTAACAAGCTGCTGTGTACTATTCCTTCGGGAACAGCAGGGCCCCAAAGATAACATGGAGGGTGGCTAAATGGCAGAATGCTGCAGGGAATCCTTCGAGGACTTGGAGGTTGGGGGGGTGGCTGTTGCTGCCTATACAGAAAGGGTAAGGTCTGAAAGGTTGGGCTTATGCTATTGGTGGCTTTTAGTTTGAGGGGACGCAGCCACAGCAGGCACAACCCAGACCTGACTCCGTCATATTAAGGAAAAGTAGTGAGGTGCCGCACAACTCTGGGCTCTCTTGGGTAATGCTGCAGTGCCACCTCTCCCACCAAGCACCCTCACTACCTTCTAGAAATGTCTTGAATCCCTCATACAGGGTGCATCTACACTAGTAAATTAAGTTGACTTAAGCATGTTTAAGTCGTCTTAATTTACTCTGCGTCCACACTGGCATTTCCTTAAGTCGACTTAAGCTGCTGCTTAAGTTGACTTAAGGAAATTCAAAGTTGACTTTATAACACCTTGTATAAAGTCAACTTTGAAGCTTAAGTCAACTTTTTAAGTCGACTTAAGCTGTGTGGACACCCTAAGTCGACTTAGTCAACTTAGGGCACGGGGGAAGGGAGCTTCCTTCTTGCTGGGACTGCTCAGGTCCCGGCAAGAAGGAAGCCCCGTGCTTCCTTCTCCCCGGACCGCGCTCCAGCTGCTCAGCAGCCGGCAGCTGGAGCGTGGGTCTCCAGCTCTTCCTCCTGGCTGGGACCACTCGGGTCCTGGCTAAAAGGGTTCTCTTCTGCCCGGGACCTGAGAAGTCCCAAGCAGAAGGGAGCCAAGTGGTCCGGAGCAGAAGGGAGCTCCATGCTCCCTTCTCCCCAAGACTGCTCAGGGGCTTGCTGACCTGGGGACAGCCAGCCCCGTGTGGAGCTGGCTCTCCCTGAACCAAACTAGTCGACTTAGAGAGTCTAGTATAGACTCTCTAAGTCGAGTTAGTAAGGCCCACTTTAAGTCGACTTAGGAGTCCTGTGTGGACTCTCTAAGTCGACTTAATAAGGTTGACTTATTAAAGTCGACTTATTTAAGTCGACCTAAATTCCCCAGTGTAGACATAGCCACAGTGTCACTGGGGCTATGGCCACACTTGAAAAGTTAGGTCGACTTTATGAAGTTGACTTAATATGAAGTCGACTTAATAAGATTAACTTGAAGTCGACTTAAAGTGTACCTTATTAAGTCGACTTAACAGAAGTGGACTTAACTTTTCAAGTGTAGACGTGGCCCCTTTTTGAACTTATTAAGTCGACTTAACGTTTTAAGTCAACTTAAAAAGGTCCACCTAGGCACTACTCTGCATCTCCACTGGCTTAGGTCGACTTAATAAAGTCAACTTAAGCGCTAGTTCAAATTAAAATGAGGTGTTATTAATTCGAACTAACTTTTCCTTAATTCGACTTAAGGAGCAGCTTATGTCAATTTAAGGAAAGCCCAGTATAGACATGGAGTAAATTAAGTTGACTTAAGCCTCTTTAAGTCGACTTAATTTGTAAGTGTAGACGCACCATGGGAGTCTCCTGGGCTGTCTGATATCTCCAAATGCCTCATTGTCAGCAGTGATATACTGCCAGTTTTTTTAACAAGAGGCTCTATTAAAAGAATCTTCTGCCTCCAACAGCTATATATGTGATAGACCTCTGCAATCCTCCATTTGTCTTCCCCTGCCCCAAGATAAGCAAGACAAGAAAACAAAAACTGACTTAGCTGAGTAGGCCAGCCGCGTATCAGCAAATGGGGCAGAATTAGAGACAGTATAGACTGCTCAGCAGGAGGAAAAGAACATTTATCTAAACAGTCCTACAATGTTGGCTTACTGTTTACCTCAGCTTCAGGATAGTGTTCATTTTTTCTTGAAGGAGCTAATACTTGTTTCTAATGGTTATTAGCTAGTATTAGGAGGGTTAATAATGCAGACAGTAACCATTAGCAACATCCTGCCCACACATCACAGCTCCTGAGATCTGGAACATTTTGGCCTGTCTGTTAGACATTTCAGTGAGATTGAGTCTCTGCATAGATCCTTTTCTCGCATCTCATTCCCCAGGTGTGGATCTGTAAAGAGGTTAAAGTTATGAAGCAAAAGAGAAATGCATTATAAATTATGGACTGGTGCATCTGAAAACCATTAGTATGTAACATTGTTTGATTTTCTAGTAGAAGGTTGATTTCTTGTAGCTTATTTTAGTATTCAGTGTGGCTTTTCATGTAAGACAAACATGAGTAAAGGTGACAAACTGAGCCACAAATGATTAAGGGCTAGGTTGTGACTTGGAGTACACACACAAAAGGAAGGAGTAGGCTCTGACTAAGACTATCGGTTCAGGTACTTACTCCCCTGCTTATCCTCCCTCTCACCTCCAGGGCAGGTGGACAGGGGGACCCCAGTAAACACCAGCCATTACAACCAAGCTGGAAGAGGGTAGGGTGCTGTTTTAACTTGCCACTGGTGTAAGGAAAGCCAAGAGGGAAAGAAAGAAAACAGGTAATAGAAAGAAAAAACTAATGAAAGCTGGTAATGATCTGTAAGTCACTAATGGCCAAGTCTATAAACCCTTCCTCACAAGAGCAATCCCATCAGGATTATTTGTGTGAAAGGTGCTATTCAATCTGAATAAGGGCTGGCAGAAGACAGAGGGGCTACTCATGTGATGGGGCTACTCCTATAGGGGTTTGCAGGTGCAGGCTCCATTCTTTTGTGTGATTATATCATTTAATAACATGACCATGTCTTGTTCTTTGTTCTTCAGGAAGTTTGGATTATTTATAATCTATTGCAAAGTTATACACATGAACTTCCTACATCAATTTTAATAAAGTCCAAGAAATTATGCCATACTTGTGAAATTTCTGCATGTTTGTATACTCCTCATAGCTTCCTTCTTTCATGCCCACAGAATATATAATATCTTTAATCCAATAAAAGACTGTCAGCCATGTGCCCTTCAACCTGTGGTTCACATTGCTCCCATTTCGCAAGTAACAAGCCCATCCTCGCAAATTCAGTTTGCATGATACTCATTGAATCCGTTATAGACAAGATGCATAATGCAGGCCCTGCTCACTTTACATATGTAATACAGTATTTCTGATGGTGAGGACAGACACCCAACATCTTTGATCAAGCAGACATTCCAATTGTTGATGGATGGCTAAATGGTCCCCAGTGTAATTTTAAAGTATTTAGAATTATTAGTGTACATATGGGGGCAGATTTATAAAGGTTCTATAAAGGCAGGGTGAAAACTGATTTTGTGTTAACACGCATCTAGCTAATGGCAATATATTTTTGATTTGCATAGATGACCATTCTGAAAAATCAGTTTTAGATCTTAAATCACGCTCCAGTTGTAGCTTAGCAGGTAGATTGGTTTGGGGGTTTGTTTTTGTTTTGTTTTCTATATTTGTCATTACTATCTGTAATTTAGAGATTACAGATCAGATTCTCATATGGAATAAACTGGGTTATGACTACTAGTGGAGCTGATTGGAACTATGGCAATTCGTATCAGCTGTGAATCTGGCAGTGTATCTTGCTTGGGGAGTATACTTAGGGCGAGATAATCAAAGAATAGCACAATGTCACAGTTCCTGGCCAAGCGGCCCCTCTGATTCCTCCTGGTCTCTCTGAGCATGTTCCATTCTAGGTCTCAGGCCTTGATCTGTCACCTTTCCCCGGGGGTTGAATCACATACTCACTTACTCAGACTCTGTATCTCCCGGTGGGCAGTCCTCTGCGTATCAAACAAGATTACCTCAGAAGTTCTGACCTGGGCTCAGCCCTTGCAATGCTCTTCCCACCAGGCCAATAGCAGCAGTAATCAATAAACAAACAGCAACCTTGAAGCAAAGTACCATTTATTTAGTTGATGGTTTACAGAGTGATGTGCTCCCTTGGATTCTATACTTGTTAAAGACTTGCTTCCATTGTTGTCATCAGATCCAAAAATGTAACCGCCAGCAACAATGCCACCCATGCAGCATAATGGGAATCAAATGGTCTGAAAAAATCTCCCACAATGCAGTACTATGGCTGGCAGTCATGCTAAGTGAGGAAGCCATTCTAGTGTGGAGGCAAAGGACCTTGGTCAGCCACATCAGCTGTATGGGTAACAATTGACTGCCTAGGGGAGTTAGGTGCAGTGAATTTTAAAATGGCCATCCTAACGTACACTACATGGATTAATCAAGTGGCACAAACAGTCTGCCAGACTGGTCTTAATGACTTGGGAGGAAACGGCCCATGACAGGCAAGCTTGGCACTCCGCTACATAGGAAACAGAGTGTGCCATCTTGGCCGACTGTAGAAGGGAACAGAAACACCATTGTGCCCAGCCACATCTCCTGAATCTTTACCTGTGGAAACTAATTTCCAGTTGTAGTTATATTCAAATGCAAATGACAGTCATATATATGTGTGCTTGGATTGAAGTGCTTGGGAAATGCCATTTGAGAGAGCAAGGTTTGTGCAAATCATTTTCTATTAATGAAATGATAAACTTTATAGGGCTATGTCTACATTAGAAAAAGTTAAGTTGACTTTGTTAAGTCGACTTAATACGGTCGACTTTAAGCCGACCTTATTAAGTCAAGTTAACAAAGTGGACTAAGTCGACTTAAAGTTAAGTCAACTTAGTCCACTTTGTTAAGTCAACCTAACCACCTTTAAGTCGACTCAATAAAGGCGACTTAAGGGTTACTCCACGTCCATGTCCACGTCCGTTCTTAAGTCGATTTAAAGAGTCGACTTAAGGCTTAAGTCGACCTAATGGATAGTTCTTATTAAGTCGACTTAAGCTTTCATTAAGTTGACTTAAGGAATTTCTTAAGTCAACTTCATGAAAGTCTGGTGTAGACAGGGGGTAATTTAGGTAGACTTAAGGGTCCTTAAGTCTATCTAAATTGCTAGTGTAGACATACCCTAGGAGCTTGTATTGTCCAGGAAGGTGCTAGGCAGTAGAAGATGAACATTTCTGGGGAAAAGTCTGGGACTGGGAGTTTACTGGTTTTGCCTTGCAGTGTACTTCATAGGTGGTTGGCTTTAGCACTCATACATTACAGCTAGGTTGATTTACCTTCTGAAGGCTGTGTGCAGGTGAACCAAGAGTGGTTGCAAAGGCATCGAAGTTGGAGAATTGAGGGGACAAAGTTGTCTATCAGTCCCTGTGCAATGATAAATAGATAGTACCCTGGATAATGGCACATATGCAAATCTAGCTCCTCTCTGGATCTGGGAAGGCCTTACTGCTTAGACTCCCTCCACAAAGTCTCTCTTTCAGTGTCAGCTTGTCCCTTGAGACAGCTACCGATAAGTGACTCCCGTCTGCCACTGACAAAAGCTTTTAACTCCGCCATGTTTTTTTTATCTCTAGCCTCACAGCTTTGGCAAAATGAGAGTTGCTGCTTCTTAGAGACCAGAGAGAGGTGGGGAAGCTAACAGCTTGATGCAGAGCGTTGGGATGTACTTATCTAGATTTATGATGTCGCTTTCCTGTTTTTGCTCTTCTTACAGTCCCCTTTTAAGTTAGAACAATACTGTCATGCAGGAAATTCCAATATACCATAACTTCCTTTCACTGATCAGGTCACATGCAATGTTCACAAAATGGTTAGCACTCAGTATTCATAACATTATTAAGTATCAGCTCCACATCCACACACATGGGTCTCCTTGCTGCAAATGAAAGCGATGGGTGAGTACTTCTGTGACACCTTTCCATCATCGTTCGATTCCACAGGAACCATGTCCTTGGGAAAATGGTGGTCCAAGATTGACATGAATCAACACCCTTCCCAGCAGCTGGCACTAAATTCACCAACCTATTGATGTAGCCTGAGGCTATGTGGATATTGCCTGTGCTCCGAAATGCCAGGATTGCACTCTCAGTAGCTTTGGTGGGTAAAGAATCCCACCCACTCCTCCCCCACGTCCTGGTACAAATCAAAACATTTTCAAAATGATGACTACACTGGAGCTATGTATAGATAGTTTATGTTTTTCAACCTCTGAAATATTTTTATATTGATATATAGGGAATAAATTAAGCTCAGAATAGCCAATGGTTTTGTTGTTCTCTTTGTTTCAACAGTTATTTTAGCTGTTTCCATTCATTTTGCTACAAACCTTACAAACTGTGTCTGAGCAGCTGAATAATAGGTTTGGAAATAAATAACTGTTTACTTTTCCTCTTTGTGTGGTAGCTTAAAGACTTTCAATAGCACCTGCCTTTAAAACCCCCACCCAATATTTTCCACTCAAGCTGCTTTATGCCTGCAAGCATAAATTACCCTCTAATAAAGCAGGTGCTAAATGATGTTTTTTAATGCTTAAAGATTTCATTACTTTTGCTGACCAAATGAATGGTTGATTAGTTGTCAGGTGACATATGTGTTAAAAGGAACACATCAGCTGTTGATCAATTAATATGAAAAGATAATTTAGATCGTTTGCCATAATACAGCATAGTTGGTAGTATTTGGGAGCAGCATTAGGATCAGTAATAGATATTTTTATTATCTACACATTTATTATGGTCCTCTGACTTAGTTTTTTTGGAATAAGTAGTGTTTGGATATTGCATTAACTAGAGGTTCCACCAACAAGGCATTTAACATTTGGAACATGGAACCTCTCTACTGTCTTCCCTACAAACTGAAATATGATGACTTTATTTGGTTGATTCTAAATTTGGCTACAGAGTTGGAATAGAATAGTTTAGTCCATTTTATAATGTATTTATCCAAATTATTTTGCCAAGAGTGAGAAACAAATTCCTAATAAACAGTTGAACATCAAAGAATTGTTATAATCATCGACTCGTCTTTTATTTTCCCACATTATGTTAAAGGGACATCTTAAACAGTGACTGGCTGATGTTGTCTCATATCTTCCAAATACCTCCTCCTTGGAGGATTACATTAGTGTGAACTAAAGCCACTCTGCTTCTGAATGAATGTCCACAGTGGACTAAAAGGTGTTTTAATTTCTGTACATTAATTTCACACGTTTAGTTCATTTGATTTAACGTTCCTTAGCCAAGCCCTCAGAGTTGTTATAACTTACATGCTGAAGAGCAAGAAGATGTGTGAATTAAAGAAGGTGAAATTCAAAACTATAGTATTCATAATTGTTAAACAGGAAGCAGCCCCTGCTATAAGGCAAGCAGATGGACTAAATGAACCTTTTGGTTCATTCCATCTATAAATTTATTTTTTCTGTTGAGTCATTTCAGGGGGAAAATTATTTTTGAACAGCCACCCAATAGTCTGGTGGCAATCCTGCACCTGTACCAAAAGCTGTTCTTAACTGTAAAGTATAACCATACATTTAGCATAGTTATTGTTTTAGATATTTTCACAGTTTAACCTAAAGGAGGAAAATTTTTAAGTGACTAGTGATTTGGAGTGTCTCAATTTTTGGGTGCCCAACTTAGGATGCCTTAAATGGGCATGAATATAAGCAAATGATAAGCATCTTCCCTCCAGAAATCAGACCCCTCTGAGATGTCAAAGTTGGGCATTCCTAAATCACTGCTTTTCAGAAAACTTAATATTTGTCCTCTTACCTAGATACATCTGTAAATTGCTGTCCATTGTTGCTTAATAATACAAATTGCAAACTTATACTTCCACAAGTACAACCTTTATAGAATTAACTCTAAGGAAGTCTAGCAATATTACTGTGACCCACGTACAACTGCAATATTAGAAATGGATCAGTAGAAATTTGCCTTTAGAGATCCACCAAAAGAGAGTAGACAACTATTCCTTTTTTAATAGGTGAATTAGTCTCTCCCTTCTTACAAAGGCTGAAAGCAATGCAAAGGGTAGAAATGGCAGTCTGTAGACATGCTAACATATGTTTTTGACACATTTTTAACATGAAAATATCCACTTAATTTAATAATTTAGCATCTAGTATTAAGGCATAAAATCAGGAGCTTCATGAAATCAAGGTTTAGCATAAAAATCAGAGAACAGAAGCTATTACTTGCGAGAGTTACTATTACAGGATCATCATGGTATGAAATATAACCCTTCCCCCACATTCCTACCTATTTCAGAGATACAGAAAGTATTCAAGTTCCAGAGGGGTAGCTGTGTTAGTCTAGTTTAGCAGAACAAAGGAGGAGTCCTGGGGCACTTTTAAACACTAACAAATTTATTTATCGAATGAGCTTTCGTGGGAGAAAATCCCACTTCATCAGACACTTTGAAGAAAGTATTCAGGGGGGAAATGCTGCCACCATTCTTGTAATGTATTGCTTTGATAGAATTTGTAGATGTTATTTTCTCTAATATTTGAAAAGGAGACAGATAAACATTGTCAATGTTCCAGATTATTTACACTGCTCCCAATATACAATCTGTCAGCTATTGCAGATCCAACCTCGTGTAATGGCGCAGAAGAAAACGAAACTGAAAAATAATGCGACTGTTCTTCCACTTCAGCATTTAAGCTATGTCTACACTAGAAAATTTAAGTCGATTAAGTAAGTTCGACTTAGGCACTAATCCCCGTCCACACTGGCTTATGTCGATCTAATAAGGTCAATTTAAGTGTTAAATTGACCTAAAATGAGGTATTATTAAGTCGACTTAAGAAAATGCTTAAGTTGACTTCAGGAAAGCCCAGTGTGGACATGGCTTTGTTTAGGTCATCTTAAGCCTCCTTAAATTGACCTAATTTGTAAGTGTAGACGCATCCTTAGAAGACAGTAAATGTGTCAGACAGTACAGATAGCCTGGTCGTGAAAGCCTGCCCTCCATCATTTATTAGCAGCCCCAGTCAGGGTTCAGTAACCTATTGTGCTAGTCATTGTACAAACAGAGGGAAAAATGATGGTCCCTGCCCCAAAAAGTTTAGCCACGGAACTCTCATTGGAGTCACTGATACTTTCTGCTGCTTGAGGTTTATAAAACTGTACCCCTATTTGTCTTTAGTGGTTAATGTGACTACATTGTGTTTCTTCTAAGAGTGCAGAACATCTTAAATTAACAATTTATAAATGAACAATGTTAAAAGGATGCTATCATGGCATATAACAAAATTCTTAGCCCACTACAACTTGTGCTGAAGGGACATTCTCCTCATACCATCCACTGGGAGTAACATGGTATGATGGAAGGAACCAGCTACTCTCGGCATGGGCACTTTAGCTATGCATGGAATAATAATTAAAATAATAGCACTTGCCTCTCAAAGACAGAAAATCAGTATTTTTATGCTTATAGTGTCTGAATATGCATAAAAATTCCTGGGCTATCATTTGTAGTGGAGAATGTATTGAAGTCTTCATTTAGAGCTCAATTCCCATTGACTTCAATGGGGTTTGGATCAGGCCTCTGTTTACCAGAGTTAAATATGGTCTTCATTCCTGTGCACTCATTGTGGCTATGTCTACACAAGAAAAGTTAAGTCGACTTTATTAAATCGACTTAATAAGGACGACTTTAAGTCGACTTAAAGTCCACCTTATTAAGTCGACTTAACTTAATAAGGTCAAAAAGGGGCTATGTCTACACTAGAAAAGTTGACTTAACACTTTAAGTCAACTTCATAAGGTAAATTTAGGTGCTAATCCCTGTCCACACTGGTTTAAGTCGACCTAATTTCGACCTAAAATGAGGTGTTATTAAGTCGACTTAACTTTTCCTTAAGTCGATTTAAGGAAATGCTTAAGTCGACTTAAGGAAAGCCCAGTGTGGCCGTGGAGTAGTTGAGGTCGACTTAATCCTCTTTAAGTTGACCTAACTTGTAAGTGTAGACGCATCCTGTGGTAGGCTCAAATTGGTATATTTATTTATATTATGCAATAGGGAGGCAATGTCAAACAAGTACAAAGCCATTAAGTTGAAGGCTAACCATCTAAACATAAGAGATGATATAGTAACAAACAAAGAATATGCTACAGCAATGGGTAAACATAGAACAAAGTGTGGCTTCATAGATGGAATGAATCATGGGTTGTTACCAAGTATTATGAGCTCCTAAATTACCTTGTTTAACAGGAATGCAGAATGGTTGAAGGAGCACTGTATTTATTCCTTCTAAATTCACCAGGAAAGATACTTCAATAAATAACTTCCTAAATTCTATAATCTCTTCTAACAATTAGGTTCAAAGCCTATTATGCTAGGCAGTATACAGTAAAATGACAATCCCCTTTCTGTGGTGTTTAGTGACTTGAAATGATTCAGAGGCACTCAGCCATGGTTAGGGCGTGGGTGTGCTATGACTGCTAGTTATTGTTATCCCAAGCAATTGTCCCTCAGTTACCTTTTTCCAACTTCCTTCCTCCATGTGTTTGTTCTGTCCACCTGTTGGCTCTCTTCGTATGCTTAGATTGTAAAGCTTTATGCAAGGCATGGATCTAGCACAATCCCTTACTGGAGCTGAATCGAGGCACTACTACAATACAAATAATTTAAGTAAATAATAACATATCTCAAAGAAAATATGTTTTGGAGCATTATGTAATCGATTGGGTAATTCAGCTTATGTATTATAAACTAAACATAACGAAACATTTAGTAAAAATGAAACCTGGCTGTGAGTAATATTACTAGGAATTTAATACTGTTCCCATTGAACGCCACAGGAAAATTCCCATTGACAGTAATGGTTAGAATCAGGTTTTTATCTAACACCTTTGTATGACACTCAAAAGATGGGCTTAGTAATATATGGCACTAGAGGTAGGGTAGAATGTGCTTAAATTTTTCATTGAAAAGGTTTGTTTTAGCTTTTGTCCCTTAACATTATGCATGTGTTTTCAGTGCTCATGGGAGACACAAGGGCATGATGGTTAAACTCAATAGTATTTTATAGTCCTTATAAAAATGAGCAGTGAATAATAAAGATATCAGCTGCAAGCGCACATACTGGATGGAGTCTCACAGGAGACTAGGAGGAACATCTCATGCAAAAACAGAAACGGAAGGGAAATTCAGGCTGTGCATAAGAGGAAGGAGCTGCTCTATCAGTGATAAAGGGTCAGACTGTGCAGTTAGTACATTTTCTGAGTGGATGGTGGCATGTAGGCACAGTATCTCAGGGAACATGTACAGGAGGTGTGCAGGCTGCACTGTCCTTCTGAATTGTGTAACATCTTCCCAATGGTGAGTCTGCCCCACAGGGTCAAGAGCTGCTGAGGAGCGGAGAGGTCTGACTGTGACCCCACCTCTTCTCCATCCTCAGTGGGGGCATTCTTCCCAGCACAGAGGTTGCATTTAAGATAGGCCCTTGAGCAGCGTATATATGGTGTGGTAAGGATGTTGCTTATGTCCTCCCTTTCTGTGAGCACCCACACATGCGCCAATCATAACTTAGCCCTAAGAATCACCTGTTACTGCAAAGGGCCTGATTCTTTTCTTCCTTGGGCAAGTGTAAATCAAGATGAACTCTACCCTTGATCAAATTACCATTGAAATATTCCCCTTTAGGAGTTGGGTCACTACTTTTACAGAAGAGGGGGATTTTAATCTTCTATGGCATGGAATGTCACATCAATCAAATTTATGGTATCTCCTCACCCCAGACCAACAGGCTGTGGGAAAAAAAATCTAGACATCCTGCCCTTTAGAATTTCTTTCACCAATAGAGTACAACTTCTCAAGTGAGCAGGGAGAAATACAAACATCATTTTTGGCAGATGACAGGATGTAGTCTGTCCTATAGAACAGGATTTATTTAGTTCAGGACTGAGAAGTGAGTAATACAGCAAAGAGAACCTGACAAATCTGTCTCCTATGAACAAAAAAAATTCCCCCAAACCCTAACACATGTTCCATTGTCCTTGGGAAAAAAGATACATTTCCTCTTATTGCAGACTTCCTGATACAGTACTCAGGGAATGCATTGAGTTACCTCATGGCTCAACACAATAGAACAAAACTAAAACAATAAAGCAATTTACTTACTTACTTACATATGCATATTCTAATTTTTTCCTCCAAATTATTTTAGCAGCAGGAACTGATGCAGTGGCCAAGCTTATTCAGAATACAATAGAAACTCTGCCAAATGTAAAAATAGGAGCACAATGCTTGTCAGGTAGGAGTATGCCAGACAGTAATATGTCACGGACAAGTGCAGGACAGTGGGCCCTGCAAAGCAGGGATCTGAAATTGGGGTAGGAGAGGAGGTGTAAAATCTCCCTACCACTTTCAACATTAGGACTGATAAGCACTGCCCTGCACAAATCTTGGGTAGTTATGGACACCCATGCAAAGTGATTTTAAATATTACCAAGACCCAGATTAAGGGAGGTTAACTGTTTTTATATGTTCTGTACTGTAATGTCACTTATTTGAATACTCAGATATTTTGGGTTCATAGCCACATTTACAGTAAGTCTGCACTGACTATGTTTGCCTTACATTTATCCTGTGTTTTAGGCAGTTTGAACTCAACTGTAGCATTCGAACCTGTCAAATGCAGTTGTTACCCATAACACAAGCCAATTTCGGGAGTGATACTTAAAATATATCTTTGTTTGTGGGGGAAGCAAAAATAAAGTTTGAAATATTTTCATGAAGCACATAAAGACCAGAGCTTCCTGCTTTAGCATGAGAAAGCATCATGCATTACATACCCTTTCTCTTGCAAAACATGGTCAGGAAGTGACTCTGTTCACCAGAGACTACACTTTTCAAACAAGTAGGACAGAAAAGGAAGAAAAAAATTCTGCCTCTCTTTATTACTGTTAGTTTTATTTTAGACAAGGCCAAAAAGCAAAAGGTATACATTGTTTGTAGAGGTTAAAAAAGAAAGTGCTTAAAATAGCCTGTGAAAAAAATGATCACCAAATCACTAAAACAGTCCTGGTTTACTCAAGGAAAATAAAATACTGTGAAATCTGAGCTCTTCATTTCTTTAAACCAGTGGTTCCCAAACTCTGCCACATTGTGCACCACCAACATAAAGCGCTACCACCTGTAGTTACCACCACCCTTTTTTTTATAAAGACACTGCATGAAAACCATCTGAAAACCTGTTGTTAAAAACATTTTATCAATAGTAAAGCTATGTATATAAAAAGCTGTAGCCTTGCAACATATTAATACATGCATTTACCCCATCTGAGATTTCTGAGATGCCTGTAATGAGAGGGATGTGCTTGCTTGACAAAGCAAAGTTGGTGGCTATTAGGTTGATGGATATCTGGTGAAATCTTGGCAAGTGGGGGCAGCCATCGTGCTGATCAGAGTGCAGGGCCTGCATGGGAGAGGGATGCGGGGGGAGGAGGGGGCGGAAGGGACATGGTTTGGAGGGTAGAGCAGCTGCTGCATTGCTTGGGGATGGGGCTAGTGCTGGAGCAGTTACTGGCCACCTGCTGTGAATATGTCTGGGCAGAAGGGGGGCAAAATGAGCAGATCTCCCTGGGGGTTGGGGACTGCTCTGCTTTGCCTCTGCACTGCTGAGTGCCACTGCAGGCTCTGCAGCTGGTTCCCCAGTGGCACAGAGATATCAGTGGAGCTGGGCCTACATTCTGCAGTCTTAATTAGTTGGTGTACATGTACCATTGGGAGGTGGCCTGCATTCCACTGGTGGTCTGGGAGTTTGGGAGCCGCTGCTTTAAACAAAAGAGAATTTTGCTAATCAACACTTCACTAACTTGCATATCTGGATGAAATTCTGGCCATGCTGAAATTAATGGCAAACTTCCATTGTCTTCAATAGGTATGTCTACACTGCAAAGTGAGTCCAGAATTAGTTGAACTTGAGTTAGCAGATCCAGATTTTGCTAACCTCGGGATTGAGTGTCTACACTTATTTGTAAATGCAGATTAGAACCTTGGGGCTCCAGCATTTATACTGCATTATCCGGGATTGAGTCCAGCCACCATATCCCAGACTTCCTAGCAACCACCCAAACTGTGGTGGCTCTAGCACGGTGCAATGCATGAAAACTTGACTGTTCAGAGGATAAAAAATCAACCAATGGGATTGTGGAATATTCTTGGCAGGCTCTCAGAGCTCAAGTCTCATAGGGTACATCTACACTGGAGGCTCTGTTAAGTCAACTTAACAAGGTCAACTTTAAGTTGACTTAAAGTTGACTTTCTTAAGTCAGCTTAGAGAGACCACACTGAAAACTCCAGTCGACTGCCAGCATCCACACAAGCAGGCACTAGGTTGATGGAGGAGTGGTGCCTTGCGGGTAGCTGTCCCACATTGCACCGGGGCCTGGAGGCCAATTAGGCTGGCTTAAGGGCACTCCCCATCTACACTGGCTTAAGTTGACTTAATGAGGTCAACTTAAGTGTTAAGTTGACCTTCAGAGGTGGTGTTATTAAGTCAACCTAAGGAAGCACTTAAGTCAACTTAATAAGCACCCAATGTGGACGCAGCAGTCTTTAGGTCGATTTAACCATCCTTAAGTCGACCTAAGGCTCCACTATAGATGTACCCATAGACTTTAAGGCAGACAAGACAATCATGATCATCTGACCTTCTGTACAATGCAGGCCACAGAACCTCACCCATCCACTCCTGTAACAGACACCTAATCTATGACTGAGTTATTGAAGTCCTCAAATCATGGTTAAAAACTTCAAGGTACAGAGAATCCACCACGCTCCAGAGGAAGGTGAAAAATCTCCAGTGCCTCTACTGATCTGCCCTGGGGGAAAATTCCTTCCTGACCCCCAAATATGGCGATTAGCTAATCCCTGAACATGTGGGCAAGACTCACCAGCCAGGCACTCAGAAAGAATTCTCTTTAGGAACTCAGAACCCATCCCATCTAACATCTCATCACAGGCCACTGGGCATATATACTGCCAGTAATTGAGTGGGACTGTGTCTACACTGCAAAGCAATAAAGCTTGAACGCTGGGTCCTTGCTTGATTCTGGCTGGAGCCTCCTGCCCACATGGGACCTTGGGTCTGAGCCCTGGGTTAGTGATATTTGTGTGTAGATGAAAGAGGTGTTAGACTTCAGACTCAGCTTGGGCTTACATTGCAGCCATACCCATGGGGCTAGAATTTCACTTCTTGAGTCCATTCCTACAGTCCTTGCTCAACAGAGGACTGTAAGACCAGGGCACTTAGAATTTGCACAGAAGAATGGCAATCTCTCTCAACTCCTCATCTAAGCCTTAGCAGTAAAACTGTTGTGAGGATTTGTATGAAAACTGTGCTATTTTAACAAAACATACCACCGTACATTTACTACAAGAAATAAGTCAAGGATTCTTATGTGTACTGATACTAAGATATTTACAAATGGTTTGAGAGGTTAAGCTACACACACGTATTCTGCACAAGCCCTGGCTAAGTATTACTCCCTCCTCCAATGCACCCCTTCATATTGGTTTATTACCCAGCCCCAGCCCTTTGTTGCATCGTGCCTGAAAGTAGAATGTAAAAGATCCTCAGTTCAGGGGTGATGGGGCAGATCCCCAGGTGAAGTCAATGGAATCCACACCAGCTGAGCATCTGCCCCCATCACATCTTACTTGTACTGTAAGGGCTCATCACATATCTGGGTGCTGTGACTGGACAGGGATCTAGAGGCAGATACTAGTCACCATTCTGCTATATCTGTGAAACCATATCCATGAGCTGTTTCTGCCCACCAGCCATGCCAAACCACACTAAACAATTCTAGCCCCGATCCTCTAAGGTATATAGGCTCCTAACTTCCACTCATTTCAATAGAAGTTAGGCCCCTAAATGCCTTCGAGGATCTGGGCTCCTAGGATCCACGTCACTCTGCTCTTCCAACAGCACTGGCCTCCTTATAGTTTTCATTGCTTTGCTTCTTTATTTTTTCCATTTTCCATTGAAGTCAGAGAATGTTAATTTTCCTGTGGGTGTGATACCACTGTTGAGAGATAGGCATTGTGCTCATAGTGAAACCATTGTGGGCTAACTAAGGATTCTGTAGATTTGGGGAGAGTCTAAAGAGACACTCGTGTTGACCTGGGTCCAGTTACCCGGGTTGTCGTGTGTGTGTGTGTGTGTGTGTGTGTGTGTGTGTGTGTGTGTGTGTG